>JBCJKH010032886.1:12650-24400 GCA_039877255.1 Loriculus beryllinus
AGACAAAATTAGTAATTTTAATCACAGTGACACAACTTTTAAATAATCTTCATGGAGAAAAAAAGAACAACCCACAATGTTCTCAGTTTTAATTATGTAAAGAGTTACTCTTAAGTGACACAGCAGAATATTTCATATGCTTAAGTTTAATCACATGCACAAGTCGTTACAGACTCAGAGGCTGACTGGTATATTTTCCGGGAGTCCATTACGAATGGACTGCTCCCCTTTGGCTCCTCCCAGCTGCCATGTTCTGAGAAACACACACTGAGGCACATAAGGGTATCCAAAAGCTGCATTGATTTCCAGCAAAGTATTAAGGCTTTTCTAACAAGAAAGGAAAATTGAGTGAGTTTCACCAGGCACGTGGTCCACCAGAGGGTACAAATCAAGGGCAGAATATGAAGGCTGAAGTGAAAAGTGATAGAAATCCCTTAGCATTATAAAAAAACTGCTACAGTTTTATCCCTTCTCAATAAGGGACTGAAAAACTACTATTTTTGATGCCAATTTTGTAAAAATACCTGAAAACTATTGATGAGATTTTACTAATAATTTTGAAACAACAATCATTCACGATATAAGCACTGAAAAGGGTCATCTACATGGCCACAGAGAACAGGGCAGGTTTTATTTTTATTCTGATTGCACAGAAAATAAAAGGGCTGAGTCTGCCCCACTGAAGTTGAGAGTCAGGCAAGAGATTATACAGCATCATTTCATCTACACATCTTTTCACCCAGCTACATGCATGTGTGCTACAGGGTAACGTATAAGCAACACCCAACACCATCTGTTTGACTGTAGCACAGACCCTTGCACCAGATGCCAGTCTGAACTTAAGTCAGCTAGGTAGTGAACAGAAGTTGCTGCTACGAGTGGTTCAGGCTTTACATCAGTCTTGTTATAATGCCCTGTTATAAAAGCTCCAGCTCTCCTACTACTAATCTGTATCCTTGCTAAGCAGAGCAGAGGCCAAGGCTCAGGTAGGAGCATTAGCTGCATATTCATCCCCACTTCGTGCGGTGCTTCAGGTAACTGTTGAAGGAGAAGTTTAACAGTCCAAAGAGCTGCCACACATTTCACCCCGTCTAAAAAAACCAAGGATTTTTATCTCCAGTTCTAGCTCTCTTTCCCTTACCTTTCACAAGCCAGTTCACTTCAGGAGTAGACACAAAATGAATAATGCCTTTTTATTTTGAGATTTATTTCATTGACATCTGCTGAAATCATCTGTTTAGGAATACAGACCCTCCAAAGGCATGATTAAAGCTTTCAGGTTGCTGGAGCGAGGCTAACTGCAACTGTAAGCCTGTCACTTGCAACAAAAATTCAAGTACAAAAAACCCCTCCAAACCAACAAAACTCCATTGAACTAGGAAGTGTAAGAAGTGGTGGATCTTCTACTGGGAAGTAAAACGTTCTTGATTCACAGTGGCAGTAAAACATAGAAGTGCAAGCATAACATTGTCATAGAATTCATAATGTGGATGAGGGAGCTGACAGATCAACTACATTTTGTTATTGCTATTAAATCCATACAGGAGTTATTACTTTGTCATCCATATCACAGTCAGACCCAGCAGTCTCAGGTGACATAACTGGAGGCAAAGTAACTTGCCTATGGCAAACAGATGATGAACAGAATTAAAATCCAGGTCTCCGGAGTCACAGACTAGATCCTTATAATCACTATTGGCTTTCCTGATACCATCTGTAATGCTTAGGAAGCCACTTTTGCTAGGAAAAGCACTATAACAAAGGAAGGTAGGCTGTTATAAATTGATTTCAGGAATTACAGCTTTTTTCCTAAGTTTGGTAAATTTTCCTGAAACTGAACTTAGATATAACTAGTCTATGATTCTACGATCATGGAGGAAAGTAGCACCTCCGCCTTTGTGTTAGAGAAACATTATCTGGCAACAGCATATTTCCTTAAAGGAAACAATAGACACTAACAGAAATCTGCACATTTAAACTGACTGCACATCAACTAAGTTTCCTATCTAAAAAGAAGGAAAAAAAAATATTTTCAAAGAAATTTTTTAATAATGGGCTGCATAAGACGTATTTGAAATGAAAATAAAAGAGGAAATTTGCCTGTAAAAAGAATGCCATGCATCCAAACGAAACACGAAAAATAAACCCACGTGTCATTTTTTGCAATCTGAAAATCAGCAGTGATGAAAAAATTGCTGCACTGTTAATTGCACTTTAAATGAGCTTCCTAATTATATTTTCCATGATCAAATGTTCAGAGATGCTCATATTTAAGTAGACTTAAGACACAAAACTATTCTCTAAATAAGTTATATCTTTTTCTTTACATATATATACATAAAAGAAAAACGGCAAATAACCCACCCCTCCAATTTTAATTTGTTCAGCAAAACATCCATCACAGACCTGTGCCATACAGTCAACAGACTAAAACCACAGGAACCGAGGTGTCAAGAGTATACACAGCATCCTCCAAGACACTGAACTGAATTTAATGTTCCATTCCTAATATTATTAGTAATCTAAATATTCCGCTTCAGCGCTTGCATAGCACTTCAGTTCTCAAAGCAGCTAAGGTGATGGTATCTCAGTATCTATTAACACTGAAAAGTATTTTTTTGATCCCAAAATAGATAAGCTCTGAACACTGGTATGTTCTGCTGCATAAACTTTTCACATTCATAATACTGATACAGATGGACTGAAAATAGAGCAGTATAAAACCCCAGCTATTAAGGCTGAAACATTTAAGACAAAAGGGAAGTACACATTCTGCTTATATGACATCTTGCATTAAGGAGTAAAGTCTTGGCCTCACTTAAGCCAAGATTTCCTCCGATGTATTAACAAATGCATCTACATATTAATTCTCTACTAGCAAGAATCAAAATATGGAAATGAAGAGTAAAGACACACAAGTGTAACTCATAGCAGTTTGGCATCTTTCTACCAACTTGTCTGGATGCCAGTAAAGAGAAATTCTGCTGTCAGTTATCACAGTGTAGAGGAGGAAAAATTCTGCTAAATATTATTCTGAGTGTACAGCACTGGATAGCCAGGAATGGAGCCAAATACTATTTCCTCAAAAATACCTCATTATGAAAAGGTTTCTTTTCTACTACATGAATGCTTCAGTTCAGTGAGGTATTTCTAGGTGAATTACACTGCATATGCAGAACCAAGCTTGATGATTTCCTGTGGAAAAAGAACTCCAAGTGTGCCTTTATTACTATTTAAGAAAAAACAACACACATGGAGGCTATTTCATGACCTATGAAGGGAAGGGCATGCCTACAGCTCCAGCCTAGGCAAATCAAATACGCAATGTAAGGGATAAATGCCACGAAGAGATATTTTTTTAAGTTTAAGTATTATGAGCCTTCTTTTGTACCACAAATAAACTTTGTTATGCTGCCATATTGCAAACAACTACAATTGTAATAAGCAGAACTGAAGGAAGCTGCTGGCGTAGTAGATTTGACCTTTGAAAACCGAACTCTGCATTTTTCCTCCAACGGTTTATATTATTTTATATCTGTAGTCTTTAGAAAGAAGCAAACTCAGGACCCAGCCAGGGTTACAGTTCTCACAGAGAGCTCACTGGCACAATCCAGTGTCACTCTGCTTTTGCATAGGAAGCCTGTGTTCCACTGTAGCATTTCCTGTGGGCCAAGATTTAATCTGGTCACTCTCAGGGTGGCATCTCACCTATGTGTGTTTCCACCTTCACATACCCGTATGGCTACAAAGTGTCAGAAACCATACACAGGATATATCTTTGTGGAAATGTGGTAAAAAACAACAATAAAATCAGTAAATCAGTATAAAGTCAAATTCCTGCTTAAAATGTAACATATCCCTGCTACATTGTATTCCACACAATCTCATTAAATTAATACTAAAGATTTAAAATATATTTTAGGTAAAAATTATTCCCTGCTTCTTGTATTTGTTTGACTCTGCAAAATTCCGACAAAATCTGTATCTTATGGTCCTTCTGATAAAGCTTGAAGAATTGTGTGATGATATAGAAGGACATCTGCTCCCCTCATATGCCATATAGTATTTTAAATTGCCCAGAGTTGAGGAAAAGCCTGTAGAATCGTAGAATCATAGAATAGTTAGGGTTGGAAAAGGACCTTAAGATCATCTAGTTCCAACCCCCGTGCTATAGGCAGGGACACCTCACACTAAACCATGCCACACAAGGCTTCGTCCAACTGTAACTACCAGTTCTCCCAGTGCTAAGGGATGCTCAATCATACTGATGCCAGCAGCCCTCTATCCTCCACAAAGATACAGAACATGTTCAGCACAGAGTTGACTCAAGACTTTTGATCAATGTAGGCTAAAGCATGGGGCCAGGACCACACTGCTCCAGCCAAACTGGGAATGAAGATTACAACCCCATCCTGGTTTTATGAGCCACAAGGCAACCCTAGAGCTTTAGGTTCTGTGGTACACAGCGAAGACCAAGAGAGGCAGTGTCTGTTCTGAGAAAACCTTCCCCAGCTATAGACATCTCCCTCCTAGCCCTGAAGTCCACTTTAGCAGCAGCACAGGAGTTAGAGCAGGATCACCAGTTGGGCATATGCAAAACATTGGAGAACACACATATGGTGCACTGCCATTCTAGGCAACTGTTGTCTTTGTTAGTGTTGACTGCAAAAATCCCATAAACCTTTTGAATAAGAACAGGATCCCTCATTCTTCACTACAAAAAATGCTGGCTCTTATGCTTGTCCTTAAAGCAGCTGCCTAAACTGAGAATGCCCTTTATGTGACAAACAGCAGGTGAACTTCATGCCCAAGCGAAGACAGTGTCTGCACCAGGGTAGTATTTTAAAATATGTGGAAACAATATTCTTACTATTTCCTTTATTATTTATGACAGGGAGATATTTAATATATGAGTAAATTTCCATTTGGAGAAATCAATAGTCTTAAATAATAACTAAGATTTCGGGTCTTTCAATCACAATGCAAAATAACCTACCATTAACTTTACAAATGAGAACCAAGTTAAAAGGCTTCTAGCAAATTACCAGTGAATCACCAGAATTTGCTTCAGGCAAAGATATTATTCCTAAATTGTTGACAGTGATATATAACTTTAGCACTTTTTGTTGCTAATTTGCACTGGTCTCTCATACTCTTCTTCTAATGGATCATTAGAATGGAGTCAGATAATTTGTACTGCTGCCAGTAACTGTCAAGGTAAGGCTGTGTAGACAGACCAAGAAGAATGCACAGCAAGAGAGCCTTTGAAAAGAATTCCGAATAAAAGTATCGTTATGGAAATACTTGACACTTGACAGAACAGAAAGCTAAATCCTTAAGAATCTGCTTGCAAAAATCAAGGTCATCAAAAATAAAACAGAATAGACTCATAGAATAGTTTGGGTTAGAAAGAACCTTAAGATCATCTAGTTCCAACCCCCCATGCAAGTACCGAAAACCTCTTGCCCCATCTTTGAGAATTATTTTCACATCTTCCCACTGAATTCAGCTAGACTTGGACACAGATAGTGTGATCTCTTCAGAAAAGGCAGACGGTCCCTATCCTTATACCCGTTACATTAAACTGTTGGTAATTGTTTTATCTGCACTTTTAATATCTTCTCATTTGTTAAATTCACAAGTTTGGAGACTTCCTCTAAAGACACCCAAGTATTTTAACCTTTCACTGTGGTCAGTGATCAGCAATAGCATCATCTACATTAAACATTAACTTGCAGTATTAACTGTGCATTTAATACAAAGAACAACTCTCATCTCGCTTGCCCTCTTACTTATTTTGGGCATCTGAAGACACTTTGCCAATTCAAAACTCTTCCCAGAAAGATGACACCTTCACAATGTATTCCCCAGCTCACTGGCTAGTGGCGCAGGTAGATTTAAATAACACATTCTCTTTTTCTTTTTTCTTACTTTCCCTCAACTAATGTTCTTCACACTGGTAGCAGTACCTAGCCTAAGAATATAGGCACATTTTCACTTTTTGAGAAAAATCAACCAACTTAAGAGATGCTATTCTTGAGAATACTATAATATAGATATAAATCCCCAAGATTATCAAAATTTATTCAACAAAAAAGAGATATATAATTTAAATTGTTATACAGAGGCATCAGTATGAATTTACAGACAGGTACGTAGCAGAAAACAAATACTTGGGTTTTTATCTACCTTGATTTAATTTGCTGGTAATTCAATAAGCAAAAGATGCATTTCTAGTTACTTAGTCCTTAAAATCCAACAACTGTTTCCCAGTAAGAAATTTTTTCAGTCTGTATTTAACTACAGAAAAATGTACTGTACCCATTTTTATGTCCTAAAAACCTAAGCTATAAAAATAAAGAGATAGAAGAATCAATATTTCACTCAAGTGATACATAAATCTGAGTTGCATCAAATACTGGAAGCCTATACTTAGAAATTACTTACGTCAATACCAAGATATAAGGTGTAAATAGCTCTAATGAAGAGTTCAGAATGACTTTGTGAACAAATAAAAAAAATATTTAAGAAGTGAACAGGGAACAGAAATAAGCAATTTAGGTTACTGCTTCAGTTAACAAACCTTTTACTAGGGAAAAATTCTTATAATGATCTATTTTGTAATAAAAATGTAAAACATATGACATTTCATCTCAGAAAGTAAGTAATGAATACTATTCAAACTTTATTATGAGTGCATATTTCTATCATAAATAACTTTAAACTTTGTCATTTTGTATTTGCTTTTTTCCTTAAATACTGGACTGTAATTATTTCAAACCATCTCAGGTAAAACTAAAGGCAACAATACATAGCAGAAGTTACAGCAATGTTACCTGCACTAACACATGCTAATGTCATCTGGAAGGATTCTAAATTAGCACACCTCTCGGATTCCAAGCACCTAATTGGTTGGGGTTTACTGAATAGTCAAGGAATTAACTACTGAGGTTATTCTCAGTTGAGCTGTAGGTATGAAAAAATCCACAATGTGCAGCCTTTGGATACCATCAGTGAAACTGCAGAGGTAAAAAAGACATTAAATAAAAATAATACCATCATCTAGTCTACAGCTTAGATTCCACTGCCTAAGCATATCTTGTGGATACTCTGGAGCTGATTATTTGATGTTAGGTGTTCCATATATTGATGGAGAGACTATTTATAAAGGTTCAACACAAAGGAAGATGCGTTGCTAAAAGCAGTGAGAACTGTCTGCCATTATCTCTAGCATCTTTTGATCTGATTTATAAAGTCATGCAAATGAGTCATAGTCTTGGCACAGCTTCTTTCTGCAGCTATTTGTTCTCTAGAAGTTGCCCAGCCACAGTTACATGCACAAACATTGCAAAGTGAGTGTTATTATTCCTCTTTCTTGCACATTCCCTCTACCCTGTTGACATGAACTCCTGTTGTCCAGTAGCTATTTATTTCTTTCTTCACTACCTCAATGCCCGACCATAACAGGGACCTTCTTCCACATACCTTGTTTGCTAGTCATGAGGCTTACCAAAGGTTAAATAGGGGGAGGAAGGAGAAGGAGAGATACACAGTAAAAGCACAAGCAAATCATAATGGCGACTAGCTTTTTGTGAGAAAATATTGCAGAACAGAAAGTTGAGAAACAACCGGCCTTTGAATTTAGTCATATGCCAAGAGCATATGGAGAAAAAATGTCTTAGTAAGATATTTTACAGGGCATATAGGCCCTCTGAGGAGACAATCTTGAATGAAATACCTACATTGGTACTTAATACATATCAACAAGCATGACTGATTGCCAATGCACTAGAAATTTCGGGTTGATTGCAAACAGGGAATAAGAATCTGACAGTGAAAATCTGGCAGTGAAAACAGCAGAAAGCTAAAACATACTAATAGAAGCATAACAGCAGCATCACATCTGGCACTGCAGGTACTCTACAATACCTGCAACCTGAAGAGCTGGCTGGGCAGCTGAGGAATAGCCACACACACAAAGACTCACTAAATCAGGAGAGGAAAAAAACCCAAAACAACAATAGCAAAAAGAAAAAAACAACTGAAGAGCAACACAGCAGGCATGCAAGGCAAAGTAATGCTTGCTCATAGAAAGCCCAACTGCTGAAGCTTGTCTTTAACTTAATTTACCAGCATCCACTGGACATGAATTTTAAACGACAGTGTTCAAATGCTGATAACGGAGAAGCAGCCTAAAACATCATCTAGGAGTTAGTATGCAAATTAACAATTTGAACATTTTAAATCTAAAGTGTCATGCTGTGGCAACCGCTTGAATTGTTTAGACTGGCTGCATCAAGCAGGAAATGTTAATGAAACACTTCTGTCCCAATATAACAGGGGTATAAAGTATACATCAATTAAACATCTGCAAAATTAGTCGAAATAGTTAGATTACCAATAGATAAATTAGATTAATATTAAAGTGACAGGTCACAGGATATGAAGATAGGATTCAAGAACACATCCTTGAACATCAGTCATACAACAACTTTTTGTCACAAGCAATGTGTTAAACACATTACCACTGCTTGAATTTTAAAAATGTAGAACTTGCAGAAGTTGTATCAGGTGAAAAGAGTCTGGTAGTTACACACACTCTAAGAATAATAGAGAGGAAACCTGGCCTTGCTGAAATCAGGATCTTCTTTCATGCACTTCTATGAGAGAGTTACTTTCACACCAATAAAGAAATCAAGCAATGAATCGTTTCAAATTAGATTAAAACTTGCTTTTTACTATTACTATTTTAAATAACTGATACTTTAACATAATAAAATTTCATTATTACATTCTTAAAATACTAATACTCTTTTGTTAGTTTTCTTTATCTTTTCTTGACAAAAGATGGTTCCCATAAAAATTTTGCATTTAATGTCTCCTTTATTTGCATGTATATTCTCACACGTAAATTACAAATATATTTTAAGCAAAGGCAACTCAAAAAACTGATACCGTGATACTAAGGAAAATTTCTTGCACATAAAATAATTTTATAGAACATTCTTATTTTATCCATGTGATTTAACTGCCTTGCTTAATTTGATTCACAACACACCCAATTCTGTGATGAGGTACAGTAGTTTACACTGGTTTTCCTGCTTAAATAATTTTGTTTTCTGCTTTTAAAAAAAAACATTACATTTGGTTCTTAAGAGAAACTTCCATTCATTGTGGAGTATGTTACTTCATTTTTTTAATAAAACTACATGGTATTGAATCCTCAAAGTATATGAATCCATTCTGTAAAATATAACCTTAATCATGGACATAATTTTGTATTTTTTAAGGCAGTATTCAAATACATTTTCCTGGACTTATAAAGTCTTTAAAAAAAAATTTGTGCTGTAAACGTGCCCAAAGCAAGGATACTTCAATATTGAACATATTCAATAATAAGCACAAGCATTTGCATGCTTTTTTCTAAGTTGGAATGAGAATTCACAAACTGTGAATAAAAATTAGTCAACTTCACTATATACACTAAATCTACTTTTTATTACTTTCCTTACACTGTACATTGATTTCTACATAGCAGAACATTCATATTCTGAAATGAAAATTCACTTGAGAAAGCTCTTCTCAATAGAGCCATATTTTCAGCCACTGCAAACCGTATCACTGGTACAAAAAACGTTTCCCATAGAAATTTTAAAACTTGTGTGTTTGCATTAGATCAAACGTTTTTCTGTTTAAGAACTTTGAAATAAGCAGTTTTTTCTGTTTATTAATCCACATGTGATCACGCTTCTGTTGTTGTAATGCTAAACCCCTCTGACTGCAGAAAAGGTGACTAAATCAGTCTGATCACAAGCAAATGTCACCATTTCAGATGTGACCTGTGCTGTGATGCTATCAGTCTCTTAACCTCAGCTAGGATCTTATTTTTACTTTTTTTTTTTTTAACCAATAGGTTCAGCAATGCTTGCACCCCTTGCAAGTATCCCATTTTAGTTTTGAAATATTTCCTCTCAAACTACCCTTGTTTTTACAGCACAGATTACAAGCTCAAAATAGTTTACCATACTGCCAAGTTAAAGAAAACTCAGAAATTATCTCCATAAGAAGTGCTGGATAAACATCAAGACACCTGCCTTGATACGCCCACCGTACCTGTAACATGATAGCAGTATGACAATCCAGATAAAAATAACAAATCCTTCACATGTAAAGGCTCACTGTCATATCCATTCTGTTCTGGAGGCAGATAGCATTGTGAGAACATATTTGTTCTCTACTATGGCCTTGAAACCTTGGAAAAATGAAGTTTCCACTATGCACACAGAGAACTGCTCTCCAAAACCAGAGAAGGCCATATTCCCATCCAAAATCTGACAGTTATGAAAGAAATCCAACTCAATAACCAAAGAGTAGGTAGTACACAAGTAACAGTAACACATTACTGGAACAGGTATATAATTTACGCTGAGTCAATTTGCTTCACAGTGTCACTGAATTAATAGTTATTCAGGTTTCCAAGTCATGGGGGAATTTCAGTTGAAGGAAGGAAAATATTTGAATGAATTTGTTGAAAATGCAAGTGAAGGAAGAGGGCAGTAGTACAGTGTAATTCGCTCACCAGATGCTTATCACTGGTCTGAAGAACAAGTGGGAAAATTGCATCTCCAGAACAACATTTCACAGAGTGAACAGCCAGACACCATAGGATATATTAGCTATAGGTTGTAAACTCCACTTAACTTACCGTTTCAAATACATGAAAAGTGAAAATTACTACCCATCGCTCAAAGATTAATATTTTTCTTCAACTGAGAGCCTTTGTTTTCAAAACACATGGGAATCTTTGCAGCTATTATGAAACCAGTTATAACTAACATACAAAACCTTATATTCACAAGTTAGTCTTGTGCAATGTAAATAAGTGCAGATATCTCAGAAGTCCCTAGACTGAAAAACAATCCTGCTGTAAATGTCCTGGATATCAGCTAATTATATATTCCCTGTGACAGCTTTTAAGTCCCTAGAATAGATCATACTTCATAGCAACAAAGATTATGTCCCTTGGGACTGACTTTCCATTGAAGAAAGCTTTAATTTATTTATAGCTATGCTTTATACTGCAAATGACACTGGGAGTGTAGATAAGCTGTTTGTAAGAATTGCTCTCTCTTATTAAATTAGCTGCCATAGTTAACTGATTAAAATCATATGGCAAAAATAAGACTCAAACAAGTTTGTCTCATAACAAGGAATGGAAATGCATTCTGTGCTAGGAGCTAGTGAGAAAATAATTACCAGAGCAAAGGTTTCTTTCACAGTTTGTGAATGCCTTTTATGCCAAAAGAAATAAAGAAAGCTTTACAATAAGTAAGAGAGCTTTCCAAGAAATCTTTTTGTGTATTGAATGATACATGGGCTGTTCCTGAAATGTTTTGAGCAGCCAGTCAGTGTACGGCTCAAGAAGTGCAAAATGTCTTTGTCTGCTCAGTCCTGGGGCTGTTCTGTGAAGCTTATGCTTTAGAAGAGTGTATTCAAAACCTTGGAAAATACTGTGCTCCTTACAGAAGTGTAATTGTGATTACTGTTCAAGCAACTACTCCTATCTGCAATAGCAGCAACTGCAAGGCAAGATTAGTTCAGGATCTTCAAAGAAAATGTCTTTGTATTGTAGAATCATAAAACAGTTAGGGTTGGAAAGGATCTTAAGATCATCTAATTCCAATCCCCCTGCCATAGGCAGGGACACCCCACACTAAACCATGCCATGCAAGGCTTCGTCCAACCTGGCC
>JBCJKH010032889.1:9914-22915 GCA_039877255.1 Loriculus beryllinus
ATTCTTTCCATAGTTCAATTAGATGAAGTGCAGATAGATAACAAGATTGTATCCTGTGTAAGACTGCAGGGGAAAAAAAAGGATTCCCCAGTTCTAGACACTAAGCTAATGTTACCTATGGCTTTATTGTGAAATCATTCTTTAATGATGTAACTACTGATCACCTTTTCATATCTATCACAAGTATGCATTCATTTTACAGGTCATCAAATTGATTGTGAGTGACCAGGCAATGCAAAGCAGGGCAGAATATATGATCATTATGTTCTGCAAGTGTCAGTGCCGGAAGCTGCATGTTTGCTTGGATGGAGACATTAACTTTTCCTTCGTCTTGTAAAAATTCCAAACTCCATTTCAGCTTTGCCTAGAGCTTTGAATTGTATTTTTTTTCTCTATTTTGATGTAAACTTCCCTTCAAGTTCAACAGTAGGTTTTTTTAATTTGCTTATCTTATCATTAATTTACCTGTCACTCTGTCTTTTTTGTTTCTCTGCTGTTTCTCAGTTTAAAATTTTAACTGAAATGAATGTGTTTAATAAACTTGCTACAATCTAATAGTCAATCGGAATAAATCATCAGCATTTTATTCTTTAATATTTAGAAGCTCCATCAAGAACTATCACACACACAAATTCAAAATAAAGGAAATTGGAAAATCAGAATAATTTTTCTTGTTGTTTTCTTTTTTTGGTTATTTGCTTTGGGATGATGTTATTTTTTTTTTTTTCAAGTCTTTATCTTTGCTCTGTAGGCAAATAGATTTATGAAAGTATTAGAAGTGGCCTTTTGACAGCTAAATGAGATAGAAGCAAAATTTCCATTTTACTCAAACCTGCCTTCACAAACCATGCAATTTTCCTTATCCAGACAGTTTAGGTTCAAGGCTTCTCTTGTGATATCACACTCAGTCAAATACGACAGGTTATTTCTATTAAAGTTTGGGGTTGAATGGAGACTAACTAGAATGTCGATTCTATTGTTAATATTTCATTCCCGTGGCAGAATATAGTAGCTTGCATGAATTTAAGATTATAAAATTTATATTTCTTGAATTGAAAACCTGTTTATATAGTTCAATTTGTTTAAATAAATAAAATAATACTTCTCCTGATGTCCTTAAATTATATTTTCACTGTAATTGCCTTTAATTATTTTTCCTGCATGGCCTTAATAATTTGGCACTGTTATCATTTATTCTTTAAAACATTTTGTTATATCCTTTTATCCTAAGCCATATTTTAAATGATCAATGCTGTTAACTTACCATTTCCTGTTGTCATACTAAAAGAAAACACACTTCATCATTTACACTCATGGGGAAAACATTGTATATTTAACATCTCCCTGGCATCAGCTGCACTTTAGAACTTGTTTTATTGAACCTAATGTAGTAGAATCTCATTCATTGTTTTTCTATTTCTTTCCCCTTAACTGATAATCTCTGGAAAGATCAGCTTATTAGTAGAGGAGGGATAAGAAAATACCAGTTATTGCAGGTCCTTGGTTTTGCTCTTCACCTATTAATATGTCTGAAGAAAGACAGTAATATAACTGACAGCTGAGTGCTTGTGTGAATCAGAAGATATTTAAATGGAGAGGAGTGGGCTTATTCTCTAAAACAACATAGATTTTCTGCAATGAGAATGTAACATTAAGATGCAAAAATGTAACATTATAAAAACAGATGGGGTAGACAGGCAATGTTAATCCAAATCCTACTTACATTCTCATGTATTGTTAATATTTCCCACCTTGACAGCTAATTAATCAAACATTAATAGGAAAAAAGAAATCTACTAGCATACAGAGGACAACTTAAAACTCTCATGAGACTAATGTCATGTGAAACTTTCCAGAGACTGTTTTGAGAGGGCACATCTCAGAATGATATGGAAACTTGAAAAGTCAAATCAGACTTAACTGTTTCTCATTGATCTCTGCCTATGAATCAATCACTTCCATCAACTTCCTAAATCAAGATCCTCATTAAGTTACATTAATCCAATTGTGTGATGTGTTTTCTGGTTGGTGATAGTTACCGTTTGCACTAGACTTCTGTCTTGGGAAATCTAAAAAACACCTTTGCAGAGCAGAATACAAAAAGTCTATTTGTAAAAAAAAGTCATGATGTGTACACATGATTTCGAACAGCTAAGTTAGTGTGTGGCTCCCTGTTCAGGTAAGAATTTACCTGTTGGTCAGAGCTAAATGCACTCCGAGAAAGGTGGAGGTTTCACATTCATAAGAGTGATTTTGACAAGCCAACTCTTAGAGTTCATGTAGTAGTAAGAGTTAATTTTTTTCCTTTTTAAAGAAAATAACAAAATGGAAACTTACATTTTGATCACAACCAAAGTACCATCTTTGTTTTCTTGCTTATAAACAGTAAACAAGTTTCTTGTTTTCTGCATATTTTCACTCCAGACACTGTTCTTGGATTTTGTTCATTTAGTGAATGATGTGCTGCGTCATGAATTTTAGTATAGACCTATTTAATTTTCTTACTGCTTACTCTTCCCATTTTTTGCTGATTTATACAGTATACAGCTAAAGAAGGAATTTAAAATGACAAAATGGAATAGACAACCTAAAACTTGTCTTCAGGGAATATTCAAACATTTGAGCTTAATATTTCCTATCATGGATATTTTTATCCAGCTATGCTCTGCTGCCCATGTGTCCCCAGAAAGTAAATGTGGTACTATTTAAACATGAGCAACATGAAAAGAATATATCATCAACCTATCTTGTCAGAATACCTGATCATATTCCATATTCAAACATATATTCATGGATTTATTTTTTCTTATTAGTTATTTATTACCTTAAATAAGTTACCAAGCATGAAGTCAGGTCTATGAGCAGTTATCAGGCATTGAATGTGATATTTATTCCAGAAAATCTCTAAGCCACTGATCACCAGAAGATGGGGAGCAGGATAAAACACAGAGGCTACCTAGCCAGTGAAATAATCATACTACTCTGCCCAGCCTGTACTAGTTTCCCTTGAACATCCACAATTGACTATGTGTGGGGCATTTTATTAGGGTAGCAGTACTCTTGGTCTGAGAACAGTCATTCTCTTTTCTCATTTTCTTATAGTTATTCAAGGAATCTAATCAATATTGCTTCTGAAATGGAACACCTGAAAAGATATTTTATAATAAAATTACTTTTATTTCTAATTTATTTGCTAGAGTCCAGATCAAACTTTAGGAAATCAGAAATCATCTTCAGAGAACAGTTTTGAACAGCACCTGTGAAATGCACTGATGTCTTTTGTATGGATGCCTATGAGCATATGAAGGATTGGTTTTATGGCTTCCTATTCAGCATGTTTCAGCAGGGTAAATATGTATGCACCTTTCAAAGCATTTTCAAGATTAAATATGTTTCTCTGTGTTGTCTTGAGTTGTTGGAAGCTGTTTCAAATGGGATTCAGCTAAGACATGTAATCCCACAGTACGGTTTTGGAGGCTGTCAGTAATCACCCATGGCATGCATCTGCAACTCCAATAGGACAGAGATCTTCCTAAGTTTTTATCTGTCTGCATTCTATTTTCAGAAAACTCTGGGTAACCTCAGTAAGATAAAGGTCAGGACACCTAGGGAATGATACACACCTAAAATTTTTAATAACTCTCAGCAGACAGCTACATTGTCATTCATCTGTATTTAGGTGTGATGGATCTGGGTATCACATCAGACAAATCACAATGGCCAGTTTGAGACAGGCAATCCCTTCAATTCCTCTTGTCCCAGAATTTTCTAACCTAATTTCATAGTCCTGGAAACATAGCAATCTGTCTAGGTGTATTGACTGGACTGAATTTACACAGGTCATTTGAAAGATAAAGGTCATATACATAACAGTCCCCCGGACCACATTTATTAACAGCATCCTTCCGACTTTCAACATCATTAGTGTCATCAAGAACAACACTGGAGTAAATGAAATATGGCAGAACAAAAGATTGTTGCCCAGAGTGTAGATGTACGTAAGTGATACATAAGGAGGCTCAGCCTTATTAGCCTCTGAAAAACCACACTCTTTGAAAGTCAGTAACAAGCACAGCCTTTGCACAGGAGACTATCCAGCGTGGTGATTTTATAGCAATTTTAATCAAAGAGAGAGCAAAAAGGAAACTGCTGACCTGAGGTTTATACAGCAATATTTACATAGAAGGTACAAGTTCTCAACAGGGACATGTTTATTGCTATTTAATATTCACATTTCAGGTGCATGCAAAACCTAAACTGACAGAGAATCACTGGTGAAAACTATTGTCCATGTGATTATTATTACTATTTTTGGAAATAGCTCTGGATAAATAGTGACTTTCTTACTGATATCTATATATCTGACTCAGTTGTCAGGGACTGAGGAGCTTACTGCAGGAAATACACAGCCCAGTGTAAATGCTTTTTGATTACAAAATTATTGCACTGTCTGTGAGACCTATATTAAATAGCTCTGAGCACAGCTGTTGCTGGCATGGTGTTACAGCAATGGTTTCTTTTTAGCTCTTCTCTGGATATGAAGCCAGTCAATAAGAAAGTTTTGCAAAACTGTACCAATGTTCATGATAAAACATTTTGGGAGTAATTTTTGTCAACATTCTTTATTTGAAAAAAAAAAATATTCTTAACTTCCAAAATTTCATTCCCAAAATGTTATTTGGAAACTTGAGGGTTTTATCTATTATCTGCTATGACCATGAGAAAATATCAGCAAGGTCCACCTTGCAGGTTGGATGGCACTGACAGTACCCCTAAGCAAACACAGAAAAATTCCTTCAGTATGAGCTAACTTGGTCTTCATGCACCAGGAAGATGTACTATCCATGTCCTAAGTTGTTCAGGTAGAGTGTTGCAGTGATGCAGATCCAACACTTCCAGATACATAACCCTAGTGACATCTTCACCCTACAGCAGTCAATGTGCAGCAATGTTTAGTTGCTTTTAGCTCTCATCCTCCCAAGTCTTCTCTGTGGGTTTTTATTTCTCATGATTTACCACCATCTTCTCTGTTGCTTGCTTACCACATGTACTATTGAGAATCCCAGCATAACAAACACCATAGAAGAAATTATACAAGTAGGAAGCCCTGGCAACGATGAAAGGAAAATGCAGGATACTCAAACTTCCACAAAGTGCTGTCACAATTATTTTAGACCAAGGCTTTCAAGAAAAGAGAGGGCTCCAAGATAAAAAAAAAAAATAAAAATCCTTTAAAGACTTAAAAAAAAGAAAGCCAAAGAAAGTTTCCCAGCAAAACTTTCTTCATTTCAGAAAATAAAATTCTTTCCACCTTTACATTCCAGACAGAGAGTACTGAAAAGATGACCTCCCAGGGAGAATAAACACATGCCAGTACAGACAACCATGTCAGGAAGGATTTGATTTGTTATTGAGGCTTCTTCAGACTGAAGGTTTCACAGTACCCATTCAGATACACATTCTTGCTGAGAGCTTTGTTTAATGCATGCTTCAAAAAGGATCTTTTAGTGCACTTCTTAAAAATCAGATTCTTTCAGAACTTTGTAAAGCTTATCATTTGAGTGACATGCTACTGGAAGGTATGAAGGTCACTTGTGGATAGCTGAGACCCAGAGACTCTTATACTTTACCACAGTCCCCATGCATTCACTATAACTACTTATCACACATGGGGACTGAGGCTCACCTCAGATTCGTACATGCAGTGCTAGAAGATGTTATTCACCCAGAGGTGAGCTGCGGGGAGAAGACATATTCTTCTGCTGTCATTGCACATTTTCTATCATTTCAATAGCACCCTGCTAGAATGCGGAGACAGACACTACAGGGGAAGTATACAATGTTGCACCAGAGAAAATTTAGAGAAGAAAATTACACTGGGAGAGTCCTTTGGGAGCTGTTTAATCTTTCGTCTTATCCCATGGCAGGATGGACTAATGTTAAAGCAAAATTAACAAAGACTGGTTACACAGATGGAGAATCCAGAGTATCACAAACTAAACAATTGCTGTAGGTCAGCATCCGTTCTTTCATAATTTTGTTTCCCAGGTATCTAAAACAAATCTCCTTCGCTGAAATTTAAACTCAGTATGTCTTTTCTACAGGAGCTGTAGTGAATAAATTATTCTTTCCTCTCTGGCAGCTGTTTCTTACATATTTGAAGACTTTTCTCATGTCTTCCCTCCTCTTCTAGATTAGAGAACTCACAAACACATTTGGCTTTTCACAGTATATTGCATTGGGCAGTGAAATCCAGAAATTAATTATATAGATTATAAGGCACTTGAATGACAGCATAACAGGATACATTGCCCAGTGTTGTGTCTGAACAAACAGCATGTAAATACTTATTTAACATCAGTTTTTGCATATGCTGCATTATATCTTTATCTAATTAATTGCTTTATGAGGTGCTTGATTATGGTATCAGTGTCTTTCCTCTCTTCTTATCACTTGGTTGAAACTCCTATTCAGCTGAGATATACACGCATCTGAGAGCTCATTTAGATATTATGTACCAAAAGCTGGATTCTTATTCTTGGGGTGACAGTAGGGGTGTCAGAACCTGTTATCTGAAGATCACAGCCACTAAATAAGGACTCTTAATACCTCCAGCAGATCAGATTATTCAGAAGTCAAATAAGATGGAAAAGAAAAAAAAAAACAAAACAGCCTGAAGTTTATTCATTTCCCCATTTTTAAGATCTTTCTCATCTCTCTCTGTGTGCCAAGTTTCAAGACGTAATTGGAAATGTTGAATACACTCCTTCAAAAATGCTCTCTGAACAAATTACTAAGTCCCATTCAAAGAAATGAAGGGATCACAAAGAGCAACACTTCTTCAAAGGAAAGCAGGGACGCTGAAATTCAAGTATTCGGTCTTTTACTGGTTGTCACTTGCTTCCTCAGAACATTCTTTGGAATGGAATTATTTTATTTCTTGATTGTTTCCCAAGCAAGACACTTTATGCAGTTCTCCTAATTTCACTGTCAGTTTTAATTGAATGTTTTCATTCATTTCTCTGTAAAGTTTCATTTTAAAGACATTCACATCTGGGAGATGGCTTGGTCTTTGCCAAATATATTCTCATGTCTGCTGTTTTGTGAACGATTATTACATTAGGATTCGTGTTCATCTATCATACATGTGTACCACCCTACAGCTTTAAAACATAAAGGCCAGAATAATAACAAAGAAATTAAACTCAAAACCCCCAGCAGATCTAAAAAGCCAGCAACAACAAAAAGAAGGGCTTGTCCAAAATGAGGTGTATAATTCACATGCTGTTTGTCAGTCTCTTTAGTCATGTTGCAATAAACTGTTCATGTGTGAGCTGTGTTACATAAACATCCATAAACACAGATGATGGGCTCAGCAAGGGTCTGAGAAGTGTGTTTCATCCTTACGTACTGAGCGTGTAAGCATTATCATAGTGCATAGTTTGTTAGGACCAGCATGGGTACAAATAAGATCAGTAACTCAATTTGCTATTATTGTCCTGACAGAGGAGTGAAAATGGCCTTATGAAGCATCCTGTACCTTTCTATCAATTATTAGCTTTATATCTATATATCTTATATGTGATATCTTTATAACAAAACTGATCTAGAATCAGAGAAATTAAGCCTTCAATCCACATGCATCTGAAATCTGGGGTGTTCATACAGCAGATTTATGGTGCATCCACTGGTATCCAGAGATAGAATCATAGAATCATAGAATAGTTAAGGTTGGGAAGGACCTTAAGATCATCTACTTCCAACCCCCCTGCCATGGGCAGGGACACCTCACACTAAACCATGTCACCCAAGGCTCTGTCAGACATGGCCTTGAACATTGCCAGGAATGGAACATTCACAGCTTCCTTGGGCAGCCCATTCCAGTGCCTGACCAGCCTTACAGTAAAGAACTTCCTCCTTATAGCCAATCTAAACTTCCCCTGTTTAAGTTTTAACCCGTTACCCCTTGTCCTATCACTACAGTTCCCAATTTTATATACTCAGCCTGGAAACCCAGTGTAGGAAAAAAAGTGACGTAGTAAGCCTGGAATTCGTGATGGAATTGGAGGAAGAGATACAGGATCAGAAGATGTCAGGACAGGGAGAGACTCATCAGCTAAGAAGCAGAAAAGAAGAGAGAGCAGATAAGTGGAGGAGAAAGTAGAAAGGAAAGTAAAATTGAAGAGAAAGAAAAACCTCTTCAGAGATTTGAGGCAGTCAAAAGGAATGCCCATAGCCCATCTTAGACAAATATCTGCTCCAAGAGGGCAGTGTTACTTGCTGGGAATCATCATAGCTATGTGAAGGACCATTTCAACTCCGCTTCAGTTTCCACTGAGAGTGGAAATGAGAAAGTGCTGAATAGAAAATGAAGGAAGAGAAGTACAGATTGGGACCATTTAAAATATCTTTCCACCAAAAACCTTTCTAGGGGAAAACCCTCTGGGTAAACAGCTTCTTCACTTTACAGTCACTCCTGTTTCTTCCATTTAATTCAGTCTCCTAATGCCCAGCCAGAGGTCTGAGCAGCCTCTGGTTTCCGCCAGCATCTTGCTTATGTGTCTCTTCCATGGACTGCAGAACGCAGTCTAGAGTACTCAACAGACACCAGAGCTTCTACCATAGGCACTTGTTAAAGCTGAGGTTGCTCTAAATTACTGTAAGGTCTGGCTCCTGGCACTGAAATATCTGAGAGGGTATGGGGAACCTCACCATTATTTGTAGGATATATACTCAGTTTCCACTTGTGAAACAGAAACCACATTGCCTTTTTTGACTGCATCCTTATTTCTGTCACACAGCATATGGCTACTCACAGGGCAGATGATGCACAGCGTGAGGGTAATAAAGAGATTGAGCCAGACTAATGTCTGATAAATCACTAGGTTTATAGTCCCATATTATTTACAGAATCAGTCTGTAATATTGCAAAACAGAGCCTAAACCATCTTTTTTCTATGAAGTGAAGAAATGTCCTCTTTTGATTATAATTTTCTCCAAGGAAAAGGGAAATTGGAGTTTGGATAATTGCCATTAAACAGAGATTGAGATTAGCAGATCTATGTGCAGCAGGAGGTTGCACAGGTGCGATTTGACATCTGACCTCTTGAATCAGACTTAGCTAGAAGGTTTTTAAGGTTCTTTATGCCAGCAAGGACACTTTCCATCAAAAGAAGAGAACTGAGCCTCTGCTCTGACATTTATCTACCACATCCCAAAACTGTATTTTTTTTTTTTTGTAGAATTAGCATCTGTCCTTCTGCATCTTCAGCACACAAGAAAGAGAGAAAAGGAAAGGGAAAACCAGATTAAAAGAGCTGGATGCACTTTCTTATATTCTTTTATAAGAAAAAAGAGCAGAGCTTCACTTGTGAACAGAAATACAGTACACTAGTGGATGTACACAGGGCACATTCCTGTTCTCTACTTCCTACACATACATTTAGCTCACAAGTGGTGCTAAATTCATTGATAAGAAGACATAGCAGAAAAATAGCCTCCCAGCCAATCTGGTGTAGCAGTTCTTTGCCATACAAATAAATGCATTGTCTCGCAGAGCTCCAGAGTGTGTGACTTACGTAATTACTATCATGTATGTCTGAGTTAAGAGAAGTCCTAAATATAAGTGAGCAACTGGGAGGTGTTCTAGGGAAAATAGGGTCCTATCTGAACTGTGTGCTGGCAGAAGTAAGGGGAAAAAGGCCAGAAGGCATCATTTCTTTGCCTTTACACGTTTTTCTTGGTGGACTGTGCCACACAGAAAGCTGAACTGACCACCAGTGAGTCAACAGGCACAGACAAACAGAAGTCTATAATTCCAAACCTGAAATGAGCTTTTTTTTTTAGGCCTTTCTCAATATTTCAACTTTTCTCCTGCAAAACTGAGGGAAAGTAGTACTAACACTTCCCAAATGAAACACTGTAAACCCTTTTGGGAATAAATGATGTGGCTGAGGCTCAGGAATTTGCCCTGGGGGAATTCCACTGGTGAGAAGGACGTAAAAGGGCAGCACTGCCTTGAAGGCAAATTTGAAGAATTACGGCTTCCTTTAGAGTAGAAAGCAAACAGGATAAAAGTGTATCTTAGTGACACACCACAAGTAATCCCCTTTATGGCCCCTGCTTTCAAATTGGGGTTTTCAGTGGGATTTGGGGGAACTGTTATAAGCAGAGAGCATGAAGGGGAAAACATAGATTTGGTCGTGATTGTAAAGCTCTACCAGGATGTGCTAATCTTTTGCCAAGGCATTTGTTACTTAGCTAAGCATGATATTTTCTTGTTAGTCTTCAAAATATATACCCAAACAAACATGAGGAACCAGATTCTCAGCTGGAGTAAATCAACAGACAGTCACCCAAGCCAAGCAAGCCACACTGATTTGTATCAGCTGAGCATTTTGCTTAAACTATTTAGGCAGCAAGGAAACCACATGCATCCTGAACTCTATCTAGGATAGGATACAGAACACTGGCATTATTAACTCCTACATTCCTGCTGTGAGAGCAGGCATTTGCCTACAAGACTTGTGGGCAAGTTATGACCACTGCATTTGCACTTTCCCCATGTTGTGCCTAGAGGTAAATAAATAACCCAAGCTTTGTTCATGATCAAAGTCCCCTGCAATGGATTTTATATAGAGAAAGATTCTTTGAGTAAGGTTTTTTTTACTCAGTTCAACTTTGTGCCTTTTTAGGTGGGTCTGTTTCGAAAATCCGGAGTGAAATCCCGAATCCAGGCCCTACGCCAGATGAACGAGAGCTCACCAGAAAATGTCAGCTATGAAGACCAGTCAGCATATGATGTGGCAGACATGGTAAAGCAGTTTTTCAGAGACTTGCCAGAACCTCTCCTCACAAGTAAGCTAGGAGAGACTTTTCTACACATCTACCAATGTAAGTTTCAATGTTTTGATTATTAGAAAAATTAGAAAATATTATATACTGTATAAAAATGTATTGTAAATAATTCTGATATGTTAACACTGTGGGTTTCTTTCTCCTTACCTTTGAGATGTATCAAGGAACCACACTGCACTCAAAATCTTTAAGAGATTTTTAGGATCGCCTAAAGGTTTCGATATCAAAATGCTAAAAATTTTCATAGAAAGACAGCATTCAGATGTTGAGAAAATCTGAAACTATCAGCCTTGCAATCAGAAAGAAGACACAAGGACAGGATGCCATGGACATGCCTCTGGAGCTCAGATTGTCTTTTCATCAATTCTCCAGGATAACAAGGGAAGACCTTAAAAAGGCTAGGAGGATTGGCCAGGTTAATGAATGGATAGAAGTGTGGTGACATAGTCAGGGGCTTGGGTATTTAGAACATGGGACTCAATTTGGGAGGCCAGGTCTACAGGAGGCTGGTGGAGCTGGTCTGACAACAAAGGGGAAGAGCGGTTTTGGTAGGAGGCTTACCAGGCTGGTCAAGAAAGCTTTAAACTAGATGTGTTGGGGGAGGGGGGCATCATTCCATCCCAGCACTCCCAGTCAGTTGCCAGCATCTATAATAAATGCTCCGAGCAATGTAGAGATATTCCAGCTGCTCCAGCCAATGAGCCAGCTTCATTTGGAGCTCGGCTCAGATGCCTCTGTACAAATGCCTGTAGTATGGAGAACGAACAAAAGGAATTAGAGATGTGTGCACATCTACAGGGATATGATGTAATAGGTATCACAGAAACATGGATGGCTCCTGTGACTGAAGTGTTAGAATGGAAGGTTACAGGCTCTTTAGAAAAAACAGGCCCAGCAGAAGGGGAGGGGGAGTTACTATTTATGTTAGGGATAGGTTGGAGAGTATGGGACACTGTCTGGGGACAGGTGATCCATCAGCAGACAGTTTGTGGATTGGGGTAAAGGGAGAAGAGCAGTGGGGGACATTATTGTGGGGATCTGTTATAGACCGACTGATCAAGAGGAACATGTGAATGAAGTGCTCTATAGACAGATAAGAACAGCCTCATGCTCACAGGCCCTTGTCCTCATGAGGGACTTCAACCACCCTGACATCTGTTGGAGGGACGGTATGGCCCGGCACAAGCAATCCAGGAGGTTTCTCGAGTGTGTGAAAGACAGCTTCCTTCTGCAAGTAATAGAGGAGCAGACAAAGAGGTGCCGTGCTTGACCTCGTGCTCACCAACAGGGAAGGGCTGGTTGGGAATGTGATGCTCCAGGGCAGCCATGGTTGTAGTGATCATGAGATGGTGGAATTTGAGATCCTCAGGACAGTGAGAAGAGCGTGCAGCAAGCTCATGGCCCTGGACTGCAAGAGAGCAGATTTTGGCCTCTTCAGGAGCCTGCTTAGTAAGGTTCCATGGGAAATAGCCCTAGAGGGTAGGGAGGCCAAAAACTGTTGGTTGATATTCGAGTCACCTGCTCCAAGCTCAGGAGTGCTGCATCCCAACTAGAAGGAGGTGCAGCAGGAGGGTCAGGAGACTTCCTTGGATGGATAAGGAGTTGCTGAGGAAACTTTGAGGTGGAAAAAAGAAGCTTATAAAAGGTTGAAGCAAGGACAGGCAGCCTGGGAAGAATACAGGGGTGTTGTTCAGGAAGCTAGGGACCGGGTTAGGAAAGCTAAGGCCCAGTTAGAATTAAAATTGGCTGGGGATGTGAACGATAACAGGAAAGGATTCTGTAATTAGATTGCAAGTGAAAGACAGACTAGGGACAACATGGGCCCTCTCCAGAAGCTATCAGGAGAACTGGCTACCCTGGACTTGGAGAAGACTGAGGTTCTCAATGACTTCTTTGCCTCAGTCTTCACTGGTAAATGATCTGACCACACCATCCAAGTCTTGGAAGCCAGACACAGGGACTGTGAGAATGAAGACCCTAAGCCCACTGTAGGAGAGGATCTGGTTTGAGACCATCTTAAGAACCTGAACGTTCACAAGCCTATGGGATCTGATGAAATCCATCCATGGGTCCTGAAGGAGCTGGCAAATGAAGTTGCTAAGCCACTGGCCATCATATTTGAAAAATCATGGCAGTCAGGTGAA
>JBCJKH010032890.1:0-14168 GCA_039877255.1 Loriculus beryllinus
CCTTGGACCTGCTGGTCACGCTCCTTTTGATGCAGCCCAGGATACGGTTGCTTTCTGGGCTGCAAGCGCACACTGAAACCGGCTCATGTTCATTTTCTCATCGACCACCACCCCCAAGTCCTTCTCTGCAGGGCTGCTCTGAATCTCTTCTCTGTCCAACCTGTAGCTGTGCCTGGGATTGCTCCGACCCAGGTGTAGGACCTTGCACTTGGCATGGTTAAACTTCATGAGCTTGGCATCAGCCCACTTCACAAGCATGTCAAGGTCCTTCTGGATGGCATTCCTTCCCTCCAGCGTATCCACCAGACCACACAGCAGTTTTGATAGTGTAAGACAGAGTTATAAATCTGCTGTTGTGGATAATGACTTAGGTTATTCAGAACTGTGACAAACTCAAAACATTTGATCCCACTTACATGTACAAGACTTTGGAATTGATTTGATTTACTCTTTCAAGTTACAGTATTGTAGGTAAATCAAATGTCAGAGTAACAGAGGGTGCTTGAAAATTTTGGCTGGGACATTTAAGGGGTAGCAGAGTTGGCAAGGAGGGTGATACTGTCTTTATCACTGCAGCTCAAAGTCCTGCTTTCCAACTTAATCGAAGGATATGAGACTGAAGAGTTCAAAACCAATCAATTTTTCCTTCAATGAACCCTGTTGACATGGTGGTGAACACCGGCAGAAGAGAAAAAAAAATCCACCATGAAGTGCTAATAAGGCCTTACTTTATTTACCTAAAGAAGTCTGCAATGCTAAAAGAAACCAAAGAGAATTAGAATCCTAAATCTATCATGGAAGCTGAGTGTCTGACTGCTTCCAGATCCTCTCAAAGCCCCAGTCTAAGAAACTGCAACTAGTCTCACACAACATGGCCAAGAACAACACAAACATTGCATCAGTTTGGCAGCTTTATGTACTTTCGGATATACACACTTAGAGGACTGTAGCAGGATGTTCTCAGTGTTTGTTGTTTTGTTTGTTAGTTTGTGGGGTTTTTGTTGTTAGTTTTGATTTTTTGTTTGGTCGTTTGGTTGAGTTTATGTTTGTTTTGGTTTGAAGGTTGTTTTTTTTTTCCCATATAAAATCTGGTGCTCTTTTGTGTCCAACAAAATAGAGCCTTGGGTGGCATGGTTTAGGAGAAGGTTTCCCTGCCACGGCAGGGGGGTTGGAACTAGATTATCTTAAGGTCCTTTCCAACCCTAACTATTCTATGATTGTATGATTCTATCAGAATATTTGAAAAGAGGAAAGGATGGACCAACTCATCTGTGAATAAAGATAATCACAACTACCTGAAATTATGCAGGCATAAGGTATCATGACAAATTAACAAGCAAGACAATTTTAATATCCCAAAGACAATTATTTATTGCTGAGAAGAAATTGCAAAGTGAAAGATGGTCAAAAGCCACCAAGATAATTTTATCAGTAAGAGAGACCTCAATTTACTGCAGTGTCTGATGTTGGAGCAAAGAAGGAGCAAACATTGACAAAAGATGAAATGCTTAAAAATCTTTATGAAAATCAGTTCTATACAGAATTGCCTTTGAAGTATCTCTCATTTGTGTGTTTGTATTAGGATTGAAATTTTGCCTTTTTTTCTTTTTTTTTCTTTCTTTTCTTTCTTTTTTTTTGGATCAATCATAGATGTAAGAACAAACACATCAGCAGTTTTGTCACCAGAGAACTGAAGAAAATATTCAAACATATACTTAGTCTCAGCCTCGATCATATTTGAGGGTAGTTAAAAAGCCTTTTCAGTGAGAAATTTGATGCAATTTGCCAGCTTCCAATTTGCCATATCAGCATATCACATACTTGTGTGATGTAGACAAACGCTGACACACAGCTAAGAAAGTTTACTGGTAGACTGAACTAAAGAGATTAAAAATGTTTTTATGCAGAATCTGTAAAATAAACCTGTTGATTAAAAAAAATATAAATCCCTCACATATTAGTCTAATAGCACAATTCAATAGACGAACTTGTAGAGATCTAGCAGAGAGAGTTCCTTAATATGGCTGGGTTCATTCCTGCTTTTAGGCTACATTTACATGCCACTTTTTTCTTAACAGTCTTACTAATTTGATTCATGCATGACTTTTTATGGTTTTATTTTTACACTGCAGAAAGCTACACAGTCACTCCAGCCACCAGACACCATCCTGATCTCAGTTCCTAGCATTACTACAGGCACTAAGCATCAGGCTGCCTGCAAAACTTCATATGTGCTGTTCATGGTGCACAGCTTTCTGCTGAGCCTTGGACAGCAAAGTTGTCTTTGTATTTGTGATACTTGAGAATGTTGTCATGAATTAATTAAAAGTGTGAAGCGAATGCACTAATTAAAATCCATGAACACCTGCATGGATCTTCTCGGTCATAACTCATATCATGTTAAATTGCTTTTGCATAATAGCAGATCTACTTTGGGATTGAACAGACCTATAAAGTCTGCTTATGAAAGCAACAAGAAAAAAAGAATTCATTTGCAGGGGGTTTGGCTTTGGCTTTGCAACAGCCTTGGAATATGGCCCAAGCTTGTCAAAATGTATGTGAATGTTTTTAGCACACTTGGGAAGAGATCATTTCAAATGGAGGTGAAACTTGTGGTCTGAGACAGCTAGTGAAACACCATGATCTTGAGAGGGCTCTGCTTGGGGACTTAAGATTTAGTAGCATGTCAAACTCAAAGTCAACACAGCAGAGTTTAATGCTGTGTAAATGAAAGACAAAGACAATGCCCTCATGAATCCACGTGATAGATGTGCATGTACTTCTCACAGCTTTATTCTCTAGCACCAGAGTTTTGCTGTAAAATAGCAATAATTTCCAGAAAAAAAGAAAAACACTATTGATTTTCAGTTCTCAATGATGCTTTCTGAGTTATTTTTACATGAGAGAGTCTTTACAGTTTTTAAATTAAAATTCCTAATTACTTTTTTTAACCTGTTTTGGTGAAATAAAATTTTAAGTATAGCCAAAATTGGATGGTGTCAACTAACCATTTAAGACTGATCTTTAAAGGAAGTGGAGAGTAGCAAATGGCTAATATGTCACACATAAAGACAGACAGGGCCCAAATCAGCTGGAATATATCTGATAATCACTGGAAGTTTGCTTCATGGAGGTGGTTTGTAACAGTTGCACTAAGTTTATTTGCAACTGCTTTGGTTTCCATTTACTGCGTACTAGGTAAATGAAAGGATTTCACCTGGCAACATTGTTCTACCTAGCAGCTGAAAGATGTGGATAAAACAGGTTAAACATTGCAAGAAAACAGAGCTGTCTATTGTAATGTTTTTTTTTTTGGTTTTTTTTGTTGTTTTTTTTTTTTTTTTTCATAAAGCTTATGCAATGCTTAAGACTTGTGAAAGTGGAGGTGTTTTATTTTATAAGTTTCAATGCGATTGAGGTTACTTCTTCCTCTTTCTTGTAAACTAAACTGTCTTAGGAGTAAATAATATTCTGCGCTTAGAAGTGAAAGCTAACTGCCTCATACAGGGCATCTATCCTAGTATCAAGCAATAGTACCATTTTTTTGACATATATGATACATAGTCTATTTCTTTTTATTCAGGCTTCTCTCTAGCACCCATCTTTCATTTCATCCTGTTTTTCCCAGTTTCATCTTTGTGGTGTCTGTTTTCTAAAAAAAGTCACACCAGTTGAAAGTATGTTAATCTTGTTCTTGTTCTTTTACATTAGTACTACACAGAGATTGTTTTACTTGACTAGGAGCTTACTAATTAGAACTGGATGCAAATTTTTTTTTATCAGATGTTATTTATTCAGATTTATTTTTATTTATTTTTATTTTTTTTCCTCAAAATAAAATTGCTTGGAAGATTGACTTCAATTGATCTTTTATAGAAAAACAATAAAAATTCTGAAATTGTTGAAAAACTTTTTTGTTGTCTCAGGCACCAATGTTTCATTTTTGGATAGAATGGTTAGATATCTCAGTTAATTATACAGTACACACAAACTGGGAAAGGATAGACACATAAGTGAAATATATCAAAAAGATAGAGCGAAATAAGTTAGAGTTGAGGTTATTTCCTTAGCTGTGTAGCCTTTTGTTTTTCATATTTAAGAAAAGAAAGCACTTAAGTGTGTTTGCTTTGGTTCTTCATAGTATTTGTTCACAGACTCACAAAAAAACTCAGAGTAGTTCTTATTGCTTGTAGCAATGCCTCCTGTGATGAAATTAATGCACACTAAATAATCCTGTCACTTAATTTCTTTGTCAGCAAATTGTGGAGATACAAAGACTTTATTTTCAGTGAAAATTGTATCAACAGTTAAATGGTTTGTAAAAGGTAGTTTTCTGTTGTATTCCAAAGGAACTAACCAAACTAAATACTTAAATACTTACAGACTTTAAAAGTTCTTAGCAGCTTTCACAGCTAAAGTCAAGGGACATGCCTGTTTTCCAAGGCTCTCTTCTTTTGTTTTTCTCACCGAAAAGAAAGAAAAAGAGAGAAGAGCTAAAATAACAAGCAAAAAAAAAAAAAAAAAAAGAAAAAAACAGATAATCTTGTAGACTCTTGTGGCAAGAAGTTTTTTAAAATTAAGTTAAATTGAATTGTTTGAAATGTGACCTTTGACAAAATGATTTGGTCTTTCTCATCCCCTTTCCATTCCCTCTACCTCATTGCTTTTCCCATTTCTAGAGCACAGCTAATTTAAAGCATCTGCCTCTGAACATTATGAGGTTGTTATCATGAATACTGCTGTGCTGGAGAATATTTCTGAGTAAAAACAGAATCTGTCATTTGTTTGATGGAGACTGTAAGTATTCTGTGCCAGACCAGACGGTGCTCTCATCAAGCAGCAAGACAGCCGAAACTTAGCAAAACCGGTTTGCTGCAAACATATCTGCAGGGAGTTTAATGAATGACAAATACAGGAGCTGATGGGCCAGAGATTGTCACTGATGCTTCAGCTAGATTTTGAGGATGTCAAATAGATAAAGAGAAACAGCAGGAAGACACCTAAATACCTTCCAAAAATTATGAGCTGGAGATTGAAGCCTACATGAATTCCCCAAGGAGACTACTGGTTAATTGGGGATCTGTTGAGATGTTCACAGCAAAAAATCATGAGGTATTTGATTGGAAGGGAGGGAAAGCGTCTCCATGGCACTATTTTTCTGTTTGATTGGTTATAGTAGTAAGAGAGGACAAAGGAACTCCAATTTTGGTATAGAGCCTACTTTAGCACTTTGGAAATTATTTTTATACACATAGGCAAAGTTCACTTATACCCAAAGGAGCATCACATTTTGGGGACTTCGTTAATGGTCATGTATATTTGCTGTGGTGAGTCATCTTGCTGCTGAGGATGACTATGAAACCAGGATAAATCCAGGATCTTCTTTCTGATACATGAAAAACAAAGACAAGGGAATAGTTTTTTTTTTTGAATTCCAAAACCACTTCACAGACTACATTACTGACCTTTGAGCAACCTCAATGTGTTGAAGATGTTAGCATAAAAAAGTTTTGGAAGCCAGAGTATAATAAATGTTTTCCCAAAGCATGGACATTGGGTACCACAGATCTGCAGCAGTGGAGGAATCCACCTGAATGGTTGCTGGTTCTTTCACAATGTTTTATGTGAAGAATGAATCACTTCAATACCTTTTGAGGTATTTCACTTTTTATCTAAAGAAAATATTTCCAACATCAACAGCCTACTGGCTGATATAATTTACAAGCTTTTATTCTTCTCAGTATCAGAAAGAAACAGAAACCTGAACTTTTCGCAAAACTATTTTAAAAGCTTGTTTTTAATCTTTCTGCCTGATAAGTTCCATAAATAGGCCCATGTTATAATTTTTTTTAATAAAGCAAACTGCCCATTGTTGCTAAGCAGTTGTTTGCTAAGCTGTGTCTATTCTTACTTTGTATTGTCTTCCACAGAAGTTTAAAAAATTTTGGAGATCTGAGTTCCCTTTCATTATGTCCTTTTCTGGTGCTTTGACAGCACAGGATGAAATTAGCATGTTCAAAACAGCCTCAAAGCAATCCAAAGATGCCTAAACTACAGGTAGACACTAAGCTTAATAACCAAATCATCTGGTAAAACAAAATATCATGGAGATATTTTAACTTTAATGTGGATCTACAAGGTTATGATCTAAACCATACAGTTACCTGTCCTGCAGTTTTAAATGTAGAGGGCAGTCAGAGGAGTCCCATTAAAGTCAATACATATAACTTTAAGTCTAAGCCTGTTAGATTGATTCCATGTTTTTATGTTAGCTTCTTTCTGTGTCTCTGTTGCATTTATTTTTCACAAAGTGCTTCCTATATTGGTTTGTCTGAGTTATCACATTTCTGCTGAGTCCAATTATTTGTGTGCATTTCTTTTTCTGCCATAGTCCCAACCTCTCTGCTTTTGATCTATTGCAAGAACATACACTTCTATTCATTTCCTCCAGGAAAAACAGTGCCTTAGAGAACCACAGGAGAGTAATTATGTGCATAGTGTACCACTTTCTCTTGTACTTATAGTAGTTACAATGGTAAATAATATTTTATTTCTCTTTTTAGTATCCAGGGAGCAGAGAGGATGAGATTGACAAGATCAGCCCTTGACAATGGCAGATCAGAGGATAGATGTAAGGCTTCCTATGTTTCTCTCTAGTGCTCTGTTAACCCCGGTAGTCAATAACAAATCCACAAATCTTTGATTCAGGAGCTAAGTGATTAAGTACAAAATTCCAATATTATTATTCCTGCTGGACAGCATCCCTGTGAATGAGACTGCTTCCAAATAAAAAGCCAGGTGGAATGTGGTATGAATAAAGTTAACACACCCACCCTCTGAGATCTGAGTATATGTGAATGAATGATTCTGCAATTTAATACTTTAATTTGGGTAAAACTAGTGAAAACCAGCAAACACCAGTTATATTTCAGAAGCAAAGCTTGATCAGGTGTATATTGTCTGCTGCAGTCAAACATGTGAAATGTAAAAACTGCCAGGTGGCAGGAAGCACAAAAATACTGTTTCCTGTTTGCTTTATTTGTTGTGTGTGAGAGTGCAATTTAGAGCAGACTGTGCTATGCCAGAAAAACATGCAACAAAAGCTTTGCCTCCACACTCCATTCCTCAGTGCATTCTCTTCACACCTATGTTACAGGTATTGTAATATACCTTGAGATAATTTCAAGCTCACTTTGATTTGAAATGAGTTAGACAAGCTAAATGCAGGCAGGCAAAACTGTCAGCAAATGAGAGAGAATATGAAAATTTGCTCATGCAGAGATATGTGTGTCTCTCCCAGTTCCTAGTGACAAGGCAGCAAACATGAAATTCTGTAGTTTGTTTTTCACATGAAGTGCAGACCTTTGTGCAGCAAAAAATAAACTATCACTTCCATTTAACTGCCTTGTCTGGGTGACCTTTTTTCACACTGCTAAAACAACAGCAAGCTGATTTTAGAACTACCGAAATGCTGCCGCAAATCTTTGTTGCTCCAATTAATTTTCTTCATTAGCTATAAAACAACAGGTTAATTGTTAAAATTACATGTGAAATACTGGCAGCAAATATTTGTGCCTTCTTATGCAGTGCACTCTGCAGAAGAATAAATCACTTGAGGATAATTAAATGTGATGACAGAGTTAATTTTCCCACAAATTCTTCAGCAGTTATGTCTAAGGCAGCAAGACCCATCGGAGAGCCAGCCGGTTCTGTCACATCTGACACCAAAGACTCTACTTTGGCCTCAGGTGTTGAATTGGACTGTTTTTATCCAGACCTGCCTGCCTCATTTTTGTGGGTTTGGTGTGCTGACATGGGTGCTTGTTGGAGGTTTCATGGCTTAGTGCCACATGGTTACTGGGGTTGTTTCCACACTCACTACAAGAAAATTTGTCCTCATTTGTTTACTTTTACCACACCTCACCTGTTAAGGGGCATAGTTTCTGCTGTAATATCCTATCTTGTCTTTTTTGTGCAACTATAAGAATAGACTAAAAGTGAGGTTTCTCACTTTTCATACTATCTTTCTCTTCTCCCCTTCTCTATTTTTACTGAAAACTCATGCTTCAGGAAGGAGAAAAAGAAATTGAGAAAAAGGTGGTGGGTATTTTTTTCAGGTTTCAAAGAAGGAAAACCTTTTTTAAAAAAAAAAAAGGAATCAAAAGAAATCTGCCTTTGGAGAAGGAGATCTGTTACACTGGTAAAGAAATTGCCTTATGCAATTTTCTGTAGAGTAATTCTATGCTGTTCAATTTGCCTGCTACCATTTTAATTAGCTAATCCTACAAATGCTCAATAATTGCTCTGACTGCTCAAGTAGATTTGGTTCAAACATATATTGCTCTGTAGGTTTCTTGGCCTTGGACTTACATCTGTATGTCTTTAGCAAATTTTACTGCCATTGACTGTGGCTTTTTTCATGCCTGTTGACCAAAGACTGCTTTAAGATAGTAGCTTTTGCTGTCCACTTCGAGGTTGCTTCTAGGATAAGGTTTAGATTACCAGGTTAGGTAGGAAACTTCAAAAAGTGAAGCTACCCCAAAATTAATGCTTGTTTAGGAGTTATCTTAAAATGAGCAATTGACCAGTTCTGCCTGTATTTGTCCATAAAATGGAGTTTCACTTCAAAGCCCAAGAACAGAAGACATATATTAGAAATACTTTTAATTTTAGAGCACTGTCATCCAGTACGTGATTTATGTCCTGAAGGTAAGATTGGCTAAACTCTGTTAAAATAGCAAAGCCAAAAACTGATGATGAATTCTGCTGTTTGAGACATGCTGAGGCTCTGGAACATGGTAGTTCTCCTCCAAAAACAGCAACACTGAACCAAATAATTATGTACGGCTAATTAAGAGAAAAAAAAAAGAGTGTGTACATGTGGGCCAACTGGGAGCACACACTCAGCTTTGCTACTATATGAACCTAGGGACACAAAGCCACGCATCTGCTGGTGTACTGGATTCAGCAACCTCTACAGTAACTGACTGCTTCTCTTTTTCATAGGAACATGCAAAATCATACTAAAAAGTATCCTTTTGTATACCAACACCTGCACATTAGTCTTGCTCAAGGTCAAGATTGAATTCCTTTATTAGGAATATTCAGCAGGATTTACTAGATTTGCATCTCAGTATAGTTCATTCCATATAATAAAATAAGAATAATTATAGTTGTAAATCATTTCATTAGATCCTCTGCACACTAATCAGTATGTGACATATTAATAACAGCTGCTTTATAGAAATACCTCATATTTGCTCTTATTTTTGTACTGCAGTATGTTTAATTCAAAGCATTTTTCTTTTCTGGATTGCCAGTTGAGCTGGAAGGTAACCCATTTTGCTGCTTATGCGTCTTGTGCTACTAACCCAGCAAAATCTTCTGGTGTAGCCATAGTTGCAAACCTAGTCAGAATCCTACTAATTGCTTTGTTTCTTAAGTGCTATAGAAATCTGTCTCTTTTTTTTCTGTATGACCACAATATGGACTTAATTAGTCTGGGATAAAGGAGTAGGGAGTTGTGAGACCTTGTGGGTCTGAAATCAGTGCCTCAAGCCCAAGGGGGGAAGCCTGAATCTCTGCAAAAACACGTGTGACCCTACAGTCTCTTCTCTCTTCCGCAGGTGAAATGTGTCAGGGTTATCTTCATTTCAACTCTATCAATTTGTAAAATTAAAAACCCAAGAGCTTTTATTTACTTCCTTGAAAAAATTCTGAATTTTTGGCCCTGAGTAGTCTATCCTTCCATAATGGTGTGATGCCATGGAGAGATATGCTTGTTGCCCCAGGCCAAGCAAAACATGGAGATCTAACTCATCTTCTACACTTCTGAAAATTCTTTTTCTTAGTGCTCAACCTACAAAACAATAATACACAGCTGCCAGCTCAACTGTGTTGTGTTTTTTGAGGGAGAGCACTATGAGGAGCGTGTTCTGTCTTTCTCCAGACAGTAAGAGAAATAAAAAGAATTTGGGGAGTGGGAACTGTTATTTAGACTGAAACTCCTGAAAAATGGATTTGCATCTGATCTATTTGTTATTATATGTGTTCATCGTTTTCTGTGAATATGAGAAAAAGCTTGTAGCAAAGGAGGAAGAAACCAGACTGCTTAACTACTTATTTCTTTACTTTTGTTCATGGCTCGCCTTTGAAGGTCCTTAAATCCACTGCTGGTATAGCTAGACAGAAGACTAAATATAGTAGATGTTATGCAAAAGTTTCTGATAGTTGTGTCCCTATTAGAATGTTTAAACTCTTTTTTCTAATCATGGAATTAAAGAATCTCAAAATACCACATTGGAAGGGACCTCAAGGGTCATCTAGTCCAACCTTTCTTGGCAAAGTATGATCTAGACTACATGTCCAAACACCCTCCCCAGCCAGATGTTAAAAGTGTCCAATTTAGGCTAATTCACCATTTCCTTGGGGGGATTATTCCTATTTTTAATTCTTTTTTTTTTTTTTTTTTTTTTACTTTTTTTATTAATTGTAAGTAGGTTTAGAAAAAATAAAACCTTTCCCTTGCCCTGCTCCACCTGATTTTATCTATAGCACGCTGTGAACATTTCTCCTTGTACATATTAAGAATTTATCATGTATAATTAGAAACAAAATCTTAAAAATCTTTATATTTTCATAATCAGAAGTACTTACTCAGTTGAATCAGTCATTATGTTTCAGTGCTAAAAGAGTAATGTTTTATTAATTTTGGGATTTTTAAAAACTGTTTTCTGATTTTTACAGGCCAGCCAAATTCTAGTGAGTTCTAAGGGCTTTGTGTTCCAGTTACAACCATCCATCTGCAGCTTCAGTATTGAAGATGGATAATGCCTAAGTAAACAGGAAGCTGACCTTCATCATAGCAAATTCAACGTGAAGTACCAATGCTTTCCATGAAACAGGATCATATTCATGAAGAAGGACTTGGGAATGTCTCTGATCCCACACTTTTGCATGTATTTCTTTTCATCATGCCTGAACTGAACATTTCTAGAGATTTTCAGAGAAGAAAGACAGCTAGAGCCAGAAGATGTTCTCACAGAACAGGCTGTTGTAAATGGAAATAGGCAAGCACAGATCTTTGTGCTCAGTACTGGCAATGGAATTTCTTGCATCAATTAAATAAAAGAGAAAATAAAAAGCACTACATATCTTGTTAGCACAAGTATTAACATAGGTTAATTTCTGCAAGTGTTCTGTATTTGAAGAAAGGAGATGTCCTTCGGATAGAGGGCAAACTAAAAAATGTGGAAACTGATTTTAAAAGGACAGAGAAAGATACTCCATCTTCAGCAGCTGTAACAGTGCAGAAGATTTTTAGTTTTCCATGGTAATTATTCAACTGTAACCTTCTCAATGCCTTGTCACTTCTTAATTTATTCGGTATTTTAAACACCTGCAGGCACAGATGGCTGATCTATTCTCTAAAGCTTTGGCTATTTTGCAGTGCTAAGATGAGGTAGGGCACTGGTGCAATACAGATTAGGTATATCGTGAAAAACTGATGGTAATATTCACAGTTTCACATGTTCGTGGACAAGAGGGTGATCTTTTATTAATCCATCCCAACAAAGTGGCTTAGTATCCTTCCTCACCCCTCTTCCATTAGGTAATACCTTCACTTGACTGAGTTAAAGAACATGTGATAGATATAGGTAACAGACTATGCTGATGAGCTAGTTGAATGGCTTCAGAAAAAAAAAAAAAAAAAAAGGGGCATTTGCTGCAAATTGCACATGAAATGAGGTTACTTGCCAGTGTCTTAGCAGAAGTTCCTTGATTCGGAGTCACAATTTTATTTTAGGGCAAATTTTGCTTTCCACACTTTTATGACTTTCCGGTGAGGCAGTGGGACTCAGGAAGCTTATCAGATTCTCATGATATCCCTGACCTCCGTAATACCTTAGTGAATGATGTTTAATGGATATGTCTAATATTCTGATAAGTAAAGGTGAAAATGCATTTACATAATTTGTTGCAGTCATCCTTTGGAGGTTGGGACTTGCATGCCAGGGGAGCCTTGCAGGCTGGGACTTGGATCTTGACTACTGATATACGCGACTGTAGCATGGAGAATACCATTGATCATTGTTAGGTTTATCACTGTGCTGATCTTAATCAAATCCCTCTCCCTACATTAACGGTGGAGGTGGAGTGAATGAAAAGTCACTTCTGACCTCCATCAGTTATCTCTGCAGACTGATTCTGCAGCTCTGCAGCAGAATATTCTAGAGGTATCCAGATATCTTGAAAATGCTCATCTGCATATGTAATACCTATATTTCAGCATAAATGGAATGGAAGTTTTATAACAAAAAAAGATTGGAAGAAAAATGTACTTTAAAAAAAAAAATTGCTGCAGAAAGGGACAAAAGCTTGCGAGTTTTGCATAACAAATTTATGTTATTTTTATTAAATTACTCAAAGCTAGCTGATGGTTTACAAAGCTACTGCAAATATCCTTAATACACATTAACCATCTAAGAATAAGTGAAAAAATAGCCAACCTGATTTTTCACTGATTATAAATATATTGTGTTTACGATGCTAATTTGGGGATTTGAGACAGAAAATTGAAGTCTCATTTTTCCAGTTCATTAAGATTTTACTTTTGACTATTGCTCTGCAATTGATTAGTTAGTTTAATTATGCAGATACTAAATGTTCTGAAGATATTGAATGTTCACACATACTCTTTCACACGACCACATGCTACCTGTGATAAAATGTTGTTTTGTTAAATGATAATCTGAGTTTTTCTAGTGAGATTACTCCTTCATTTTTGCTTGAAGTAAGAAATCCACTATTGTCAACCAAACCTTTTGTGGTATCCTTTAATTAATACCATGAAGTATACATGTTCTTTGAGTTATTCAATTACATTTGAAGTGACAATTACCCTCTACCACAAAGCAAGACTTTCACACTCCATTAAGAATAAAATTAGGAATAGTATTTTCTCAGTGTAATCCATGGTCGTTATAAAACCATCCATGGGGATCAAGTATTGTGGCTTCTATGGAAATATATCATTGTAACAAGGGTAATGATTGCAGTATTCATCCTGCTGTAGTCATCAGCTGCTCTTTTTTTGCTTTGTTTTGGGAAGAAAAGAATCTGCAATTAGAAAGCCACCTATTTGCAGAAAGTCGGTGCACTTATTTCCTATCACTTCTGTAATTTAAAACTTCATGCCATATCGATCAAGAAAGTCCAAGAGGCAGAATAAGTAAATTTTACCTTATCAAAGAAATAAATGCTAATTCCACTGCTACATAAGCTAATATAAGGGATCCAACACGTGAACTTAAATGTTACATGAAACAATGCTTAAATTATTAAGCATTAAGCTGATCTTTAGGTAAAAAGAAGTCTTGCTCTCTGTCTCTTTCCCTTTTCTTGCATTTCTCATTCTCAGAACATGACTAATGTAATGAGATGACTAAAGACAAAGCAATTCTCCATCAAGGCTCTCACTGACTTCAGGCTCTGTGCACACACTGGACAGTGCCTTGCCCTTTTTTGTCTTTACAGATGGTTCCACTTTCCTCTGCCCGCTGATGGTAGACACTGTGCATAGATCTCCGCCAAAGCAGTCGCCTGACCTGTGATGCTGAGCTTTCCTTGGATCTACTCAAGAAGTATAGTAGCAGGACTGGCACAACTATCTGAACCACTTCACAATCCTATTTCCAGCCCACTGGTACTCCAGGCAATGTGTTCCTCAGGTAATGAACCAGTAGTCTATTCCTACCCTGTATTAAAATTTACCTTTTCCTAATATGTTGCATTCCTATCTGTGGCTGATCACTTTGCCTTCCATATTTTGCTACACAATCCTTTCTAGTAGTTGTGCTTCCTGGTTCTTCTCCTGTCTCTTCCTACTTTCAAATATGTATAGTCTTGCTTGCAATGGCAAGACCTGAGTTCTGTAGGTGTAAGATTCAGTGCCCTTTAAATTTAACAAAACCCTATACAGAGCATAGTGTCTGGTGCTGTCAGTTTTCTGATGACTGGAAAAAGGGACATATAACCCCATTTTCAAGAAGTGGAAAATGAATCACCTAGGGAACTACAAACCAGCCAGTCTCACCTCTGTGCCTGGCAAAATCTTGGAGCAGACTCTCCTGGAAGGCATGCTAAGGCGTATAAAAAACAACAAGGTG
>JBCJKH010032892.1:0-14414 GCA_039877255.1 Loriculus beryllinus
GGTGGTGAGGCACTGGAATGGGTTGCCCAAGGAAGTTGTGAGTGCTCCATCCCTGTCAGTGTTCAAGGCCAGGTTGGACAGAGCCCTGGGTGACATAGTTTAGTGTGAGTTGTCCCTGCTTATGGCAGGGGGGTTGGAACTTGATGATCTTAAGGTCCTTCCCAGCCCTAACTATTCTATGATTCTTTGATTCTATACACTGTTTTGTGAATCTCTAAAAATGCAATATAGTTTCTAAAGAGCAGTTTAATGCAAGAGGCTGCCTATTTACATGAAATACCCATTATAGTTTGTTACTATCATTTTTTGGTGATATACTGTCATTATTTGCTTTGTTCACATTTACTGGCACTGTGGAAGGATCAGGACATTTCTCAGCAAGGAGTACCAGTGTGTGGTTAGACAGGTTTTCTCTAGGTGCTCACAGCCAGAGTATGACTATAAGGGAAAGCAGAATGGGGTGAACAACTGGGAGATGGCAAAAGCAGACAAAATCAGGCTATGCAAAGTTGTTCCTCTCTTAGAAGTTATGCACTGCATGTGATAGTGGAGTGAATCCCAGATACGAAAGATTATTGCTAAGGTCTCAAATCTCAAATATAGCTCTCTTAGAGAGCATGATTGAAAGATCCGGTATATAAAATTCGAAGATCTGTGTTCATGATACACTATCTAGAGGCTTACAGTATAATTATAATCATAGCACCAGATTGTCTCCCGCATAAATACCTAACATGTCTTCAGTAAAGGCCTTCGGAAGTACTTTAAATGATGTACAGGTAGTTCAGATACGCAATGTCTGCTCCTAGAAATAGGAAAACTAAAATGAAGAGAAGGGATCTGCAGTTTTTTGTAGAGCTGGAAGGTTAGTGATCATCCTTTGCCTCTTATTGTGTGAGTGGGAGGGCACCCATCTTGAGCAAACCTCTAGACACAGTTGTTCTTTTTTACATTAAGATGTCATTTCACATTAATTTGAAGGACTCCACTGCACAATGTGGCACAGTTTCGTTCTTAATAATCTCATAATGATTTCAATTTTGAGAAGATATTTAAGCATTGGAAAAGATAAGAAGAATGGAAATTCAATCATTAGAGCTGTTCAGAACAAGTTGGACAAATATCTGTCAGGGATGACATAGGTGTAGTTGATTCTCCCTTGAGGCAGAGGAATAGACAAGGTGACCTATTTACTGTTTTCTAGGACTTGTGTAAGACTGGCTGTAGGTGCTTAAATGCTGAAAATATTATATGTCAAAATAAAGAAAAAGACCGACTCTGTTGAAATGAAGTTCAGCTTAACCTGGAGCTAAACAAGAAATTTGTAGGGATCATATAATTGTCCAAAATCGAACATAAATAGTTCTAAAAGTCCAAAGAGAGGTGAAATTTCAAGAAAATACATGGAAGATAGGATGGGAAGTGCTCAGAAATAGCATTCAAAGAACTTCATCTCTGCTGTAAAGCAACATTACCAAACAAAATTATTCCAGTGAAGGGTATTTATGTATTTCTAGTTCCAGACTCAACTGTTTGCCTAAAATAGAAGTTAAATAGAAATTATCTTTTCCTTTTTTCTTTTTCTTTTTTTTTTTTTTTTATCTCTCCCCTCTCTTTGTGTCATCACAGTGTTCCCATTAAGAATATAGCCAGCAGCTACTTTCATTAAGAGAAGCCTGTGATCTCAGCTGCAGGAAGAACAATGGAAACATGCTGTTCTTCTCAAAATGCCCCTGTGGATATAGGCTTCTTCTGCTCTGCTTTTTCATCATAAACTCTCTTCACGCCAGTGCCGCGAGCCTCAAAGCAGCCAGGGAAGAGCAGGGTCAGACTGGATTTCTGGGTACCTCTGTCTCTTGGCTCAGACTGAGTATGTGCTGGCTGTGTCCGCAGGTTGAGGTGCAGGATGACTAGGCTGCTGTTCTGCATTGCTTTTGCCACGCTGATGCCATGGTCTGGCCAAGAGCCTGCAGACCAGATTTCTTGGCATCTTTCCTAGAAGGGCACTCATCCCATATCTCATACCATATGCTAAAAAGGTAGCTGGGACTTATGGGCAGCCTGAGGTTTGCATACTGTGGACACTGGGACCTAAGCTGTAATCATCCTGTTTCTGAAAATGTGACTTCAGAAAGCCAGGTCTAGGAGTATAGTGGGCTATATTCTGCCCATATGACCTCTTATTCAAGCAGACTTTACTTAGGGGAAAACAGCAGTTTTGAAAGATAAGCTTCCCACACTCTCCAGGAGATTTTCCATAGAACTTCCAAAAATACCTCTATTTAGGGAGAGAAATGGTTGTTAATCCTGCAACACTGTCTTGAAGTGTAGACAAGTCCAACTTGGGGGTTGGACTCAATGGTCTCCAGATGTCCCTTCCAAACCTAATGATTCTGTGATTCTGTGACAGACTTCCGTAGTTTTAACTACTCAAAGAGTGTAAAGAATCACCTATTTTACTAAGATCACACAATCAGAGGAACAGAAAACTACTTTTATTCAAGATACCCTTTAAATTAAAATCCACTCCCAGACTGACTACCCTGGTTTATTTATAAAACCCTAAAAAATATAGCTATTTTCTGCTTTTCCTCATAACAAGGTAGGTATATTTGGCAAGGCCATCACCTTCTGTGATCGTTTGTTTGAGGTCTTCATTGACTGATGGGTATGGTGAAGAACCAGGCCTTTGCGCTGACACCATTTTACTTCAGGGTATCAAATGTTAGAAAGACATTGTCTTGTTGGCTCCACTTGATGAATTCTTTCAGGTGGGATTCAATTGAATGTGTAACAAGCAGTGTACGCTGACCTGATTATTTATCTTGTCAAATGGAATCCCTGGACATAGCTATCAAGCTGCCATTGACTCTGGAGTATAACCAACTCTGTATTAAACTGTCCAGCTGTGATGTGGAGACTGCAGCAATTATTTACTTAAAAAGCATAACACACAGTGCTAAGGATGTTTGAAAGATGTGAGAGCCAGTATAACAGTAACTGCTGCTTTGGTAGCCTCTCTGAAGGTGTCCCAATCTCAAAATTTCACAAGACTGCTCTAAAAGGTCCTGCTTATAGCATCTGTAGTGCAAATTAATGGAACATTAATGGACACAACTAAAGTATCTTTTTTCTTAATATTTTCATCAGCTACTTCAATCAACATAGGGGGGTATGATCAACTAGTGATTTATCTAGGTCTTGTCCACCAATGGCCCTCATTAGACCTCTTTAACACAGTTGTGGTTCCACTGCAACAGAAAGGATCTTCTACCGATGTTGTGGTTTAACACAAATAATGCTAATAACACAGTGATGTTTTATGTTGTTGCTAAGTAATGCTTACTCTAAATCAAGGACTTTTTCAGTTTCCCATACTCTGCCAATGAGGAGGGGCACAAGAAGCTGGGAGGGAGCACAGACAGGACACCTGACCCAAACTAGCCAAAGGGGTATTCCATACCACAGCGTATCATGCTCAGTATATAGACCAGGGGGAGTTGGCTGGGAGGAGCCCATCACTGCTCAGGGATGGGATGGGCATCAGTCAGTAAATGGTGAGTGATTGTACTGCACATCACTTGTCTTCAGTTTTATTCCTGTTATTACTTATTCTAATTCTGATTCCTCTTCCTCTGATTCTACTTCTGATTCTTGTTATTAGTTATTGTTGTTGTTACATTTTACTTTATTTCAATTGTTAAACTGTCCTTATCTCAAGCCATGGATTTTACCCACCCACTGCGGACGGGGTGGGTGGGTAGTGACTGGGTTGCTCTGTGGTACTTGGTTACCGACTGGGGTTGCACCCATTCACTCACTCTCCACTGATGGGATGGAGAGAGAATGGGAAAAAAGGTAACACTCATGGGTTAAGATAAAAATGGTTTAATAGCGAAGAAAAGGAGAGGCAAATAATGATAAAAGAATATACAAAACAAGTGATGCACAGTCAGTGCTTAGAGTGCTCCTCCTGTTTCTAAAGGGTAAGAACTGTAAGTTTGGAGATTCATTTTCTGTGCATAATAAAAATGGTGAATCTCTGCTTTAGAAGCAAGAGAGAAGCCTCCCTAAACTGTAGGGTTGTGACTGAGGCCTCCATACCAGAACGGAGAACTTTGTGGTGAGGTGGGGAAGTGAGCCTTTATCAAAGAGATTCTCGAAGGTGAGGCTTTTTACAAAAGATTTGCTGTGAATTGGACCCATTGCAGAATGTCTCTGCAGTTGTGCTTTGCCTCTTCTCCATCATGCTTCCTCCAACAGGCAGCCCTGGGAGCAGGAGGGGCTGCACATCCTTCTAATGCCACGTTTCATCCCTGTGTCACCTCCACAGATTGTTTTCTGCTTCTCCTTTAAGTCCTCTGGTCATCATAAACTCGTGCATGATCCAAAGCTATGATACCATGCTGCATTTTAGACACAAGACCAGCTTTGAGAGGTCCCCTTTGCTTGCAGAAAATCTTAACATCAATAAAATGCAGCATATCAACACTTATCAGAGTCTGTGATTCCTGGTATTCATGGGAATTAATTGGCTGTGTGAAATTTGAGAATTATACAGGTTCACTGCTAGAACTAAGTCACAATTAGTGCCAAGTGCTTTTACCACTAAAAAAGCCCCATGGATTAGGCCTTTCAGAATAAAGAAAATCTGCTTCTGAACTTTTTGCCGCAGTTGGATACTCAGTCATAGAATAGTCTACATACTGCCAGTACATTTACAATGTAAACGCTTTCTTTTCAAGGTCAGGGTTTTAAAGCACTAGACTGCTATTGAAACTGCAGGGGCAGAGCCTGAACAATTCTACTGGTTTTCTAAAAATAAGGAGCTTTATAGCTAAACTGCAGGATGTATTTTAAAAGAAAGAGTCTCAACATTTTTCTTTTTACTGCTACTTGTATCCCATCTCTACCAATTTTTACTGCTTTACACAAAGGCACATCTATCGTAAGGCATAAAATCAACACTCTTCAATTCCAGCAGTTAAGCCCAGTCTTACAATATTTGTGATGTTCACAGTATTCAAATACATTAACACAAAACCAGACCCACAAAAGGGAATACAGTTTTACAAATGAAATTATAGAAAGCGAGAATGCTACTTGGCTACTTCAGACTTCTTAGCTGCAACTACTATGTTGAATTTTATATCTTAAAATGTCATATTTTCATTTAAAACCTGTATCCTTCAAATACCTCAGGAAATCCTGCAGGACTCCGAGGCATGAATGAGGCAATTGCTTCCTTCATTGTAAATGATTAATTCTAATCAATCAGGGCTTACTGTTCCCAAACCTTTAAAGCACTCTTGTTTAGCTTTTGCAGCATTTGAAAATGTTTATTGACCAAAGGGTGAAAATGTTTTTTCTTGTTATTGGAAAAGATTTGCTGTTAACTGTGATACTTGAAAATGCTGAGGAATCAGTTCTGGTCAGTTTGCAGTTAGGTGTGCTGACAGCAAAACTGTGAAGTGTCGGTGCACTTACAAGGTTACCAAGAGATCATCCAGTGTTGTAAGTAAAAGATCATATACCTGCTTATATGCATACTTCCCTGGAGGCTGTGACAAATGGTGATATGTTTTCAGGTTTAGAGGATATTTTTGGTGCGTACCTGTTTGTTCCTGCTTCAGATTTCAGGGTAAGCTACACTGACCATAGCTTAGTTGGCCATTTTGCTTGGATCACCTTCACGTAAGTGTTGCCAGTCTTGCTTACTGGCCCTCACTGAGCACCAGGACCAAGGAAAAGCAGATGATGCTGAAAAGCCTCCTGCATGGATAACAGTCACTCATCTCATTTTATCCTGCAAGATTTTCTCTTTGGCTCTTAGTACCAGATTTAAAGGTGAAATACTTAACCTCTCTCTCATACATGTCCAAAGATCTTGTTCTTCAATTCTAAGCAAGTCTAATACTGATGGTGTGTTATCCATCATTAACCAGCTGTACATGAACAGTTATTTTTACATGGTATTACATCCTTGATAAAATATTTGGTTGAGTAAGTATGAAAAACTAAGCAAATTAAATTGTGTTCTTCCAAAATTTGTTGTTCTAAATGTAAAGCTTTCTTTTTCCGCTTGTCCTAACTTTTGTCCGGAGGAACAAATTTTTTGACGTCAGACAAAATATAGCAATTGTTTGAGATCAAGTCTTAGGTGAGTTAGGTACTGGGCTGTAAAACTTCATTTTTCTTCTCTAAATATTTTCAGTTGCATCTACATCTTTCAACATTCTTTTTTTTTAACCTGGTGTTTAAATTAAGATTTGCAAAAAATATTATAGGGGAAACTAACAACACTTTTAGAATAACAGAATTGTATTTGCTGACCTTACTAGTTTTTAGGACAAGACTCAACTATTAGTAGCTTTAGTGTGCAAACTGTATCACAGAGCTATAATGCTTTCTGATTTCATTCCTTCTTGAACCAGGTGCACTAAGAAGAAAATGTTTCCATTCTTTAGCATAGAGAAACCTACATATGGTTTGGTATTACTACTGCCCAGTGCCAAAGTCAACATCTCAATCTGTGCCATGAAGCAGGAGGACAGCCAGTGGGTGGGCTTGAAGCATGAAACGAGGGAAAGGGAGCGAGTTGGGAGAAACTGCATGCATATGTCCAGAGGAGTTAAGTAGTCAGAGCATCCATTAGGGAGATGAAGGACAAAGACTCATCTTCTTCTGTATGTTCCAAGAAATTTGCTTAAACTCAGCTCTGCCAGATCCCAAGTGGTCAAGCTATTTGGTTACTCTGTCCTTTCCAAACGTTTCTTCTTAGAGATATTCTATAATGAGTAAATAAAAGATATCCCTTGGAGTAGGGATATTCTGTTCATGTTAATTAACCAGTATTCTGTATGTTCTGCCTCGTTTTGTTCCTGTGGTAATTATATGAATTGAAACAGCATGAATGGCACAGGCGGTCAGCTTAGAACGAAACTTTCCATGGGGATAGAAAATGTTGCTGAAGTTCTTGCTGTGAACAAGAGCTGAGCATGGTTGCAGAATGTGTCTCACTCCTCAGGATTCTGCCAAATGAGCAATACTTGATCAGAATTAGGTGCTCATACCTGATCAGTTAGGTGCTCACATCCAGGTGGGTCAAACAGTTTGGCTGCTGAGGCTTGTCCTTTTCTCTGAACAGCAGTTGTATCCGGTAAAGCAGCTCTCTCTTCTTCCAGAAGTGCTCTCTACTCCTACAGACTCCGAAATGAGGGGTAGAGATGGTATTAGATAGCAATCATCTATGAGCAAGATATTTCAGTGACTAAGTTACTTCCAGGATTTATTCATAGCTTTTACTGAAATCAGTGGGAAATGCACATCTAGATTTCTCTGCAAGTCAGCCCTTAGGAGATTCAATGGGAAAGGAATGTCTGTGCATCATCTGTGTTATTAAATTTTATTTTTGATACCTCCTTAGATTTTATAGCTTTGCAAAAACACATACTAAACATGGAATTTATTGCTCATAGTACATCCAGGAAATGTGTCATAGTACGAGATGGACTGAACGTAAAAGAGAGCTGTTTAGGTTTTGCTTTTCAAATGTTAACAAGTACATGGCAATGCTCTGTAAAACTGTTAAATAGATCGATAAATAAGTCCAGTGACAGCATATTGAATTTCAATAGTCAGTACAAACCAACACTTTAAAAATGCTGAATCTTGCTTTTCTAATGACTAAGTCTGTGTCACTTTACCACAAATACTCAACTTTAGCAATTATCATCAAGGCCTTATTCACAAGAATCTAATTTTAACAAATGTAATTTACTACAGTAGTGAATTGTTGATACAATACCTATTCTTTATTCCTTGATGAGGTTAATCCATAAATCGATTGTTTAAATGAAAATGTCTGCAGAGAAATTTTGGGTAGGCCTAAGGAATAGGAGGCAGAAAAAAAGCAGTATTTGTAATGCTCTTGGGATATAGAATCAAAGGTTTCTGAGTTATCTGGCATCCAGAAAGCTGGAAGCATCCAGTTTTTAGGGAGAAGAGCTCAGCTATCCCAGCTTACCAAAGTAGTAGGATTTGTCCAAGGACTTTTGTTGTGTTTGGTCAGTATTTACATGGCAAAACCTTCAGTACTGTAGCGCTGAAGCTTGCAGCACCTAACCCTGCCATCTCAGAGACCCAAAGTACAAATTATGAACTGGAGGAGTCAGACACCAAACATATGTTCCCAGAAAGAACAGAAGACTTCCAGATCTGAGCCGGGAATCACAGGCAGCTTTCCAGGAACCACTGCCTGAGAAAATAAAGCATTGCAAAGCACTGATTTTAGAAGTTAACCGGAAATATTAAATATGGACTGCTGCAAATAAATTTGTGTAACAAAAATATGGAATCAAAGAGATAACAGAGAACCATAATTTTATAAATGTAACAAAAAGAAGACTTAACACCAAAATTCTTCTTAGAAGATATAAACCCCATTAATAGATGACTGCTGCTAAATCTTGTCCAAGCTTTTTCTATTAAGATATGAGAAAATGAGGACCTTTCTGTCCTGCAGGTGAGGACCTCAGCGATCACAGATGTTCAGCTGCAGAGGACTGCTGTTGTAGGGCATGCAGATCTTTATTATCTGATCGTTATTACCTTATTATCCAAACATTAATACAGGCTACCTTGCTACAAATAAAGCAATTAGGTCTATTCCCAGGCAGACTTTATTTATGTGCATGAATTCTGGGATTAGCTAAACCAGACTGGTCTCACACTGTGGTCAGCCCTACCTGCACCAGGTCATTCCTCTTTTTCATCTTGATTTTTCTTTTCTTGTTCTCTCTTCTAACTGAACTTTGGGAGGCAGATTTACTTTCTAAAGCACTCTGTGAGGGTGTCTTATAAAATGGACTAACACCTATTAACATCACTACATCCCCTCAGGCGTACTCTTTCTCCATTTCTGCCTTATTCTTTATGTTAGGATCAATCTTTTTTTTTTTCAAACTGATGTTTGTACGGAACCTAATCTAATAGGGTTTTGGTCTCTCAGGTGCTGCTGCATGGAGCGTCAACCCAGTAGGATATATGAAATAGGTGTAATTTAAGACCTTGGCCAATGAGAAACGAAAAGGGAAGCTCAGCAAAAGCAGAAAAACCATCTGAGATAGTCAGAATTAGCTGACTATTGACGTGGTCAACAGGGAGCGTACCCGCAAGATGTGTTCATATTAGGCATGAAGTATATACTGACAGTGCCAAGAAGCTTAGAGCTCTGGGTGGTATCTAAACAGGCACCAGATGAAGCTTCTGTCAGAAGCAGAGTGTTTGCTGTGAGCCAAATGGGCTTCTCATAATGGGAAAATATTTCTAGGAATGGGTTTACAGTGAAATAAAACATTATAATTTGTTAATTTGGGCATAATACTAACAAAAATCCCACATTTCATGAGCCTGTTGCCAGGCTGGAAATCAAAGGGTACAATTATAGCCACCAGAACACAAAAGTTACAGATATTTCATGCTTTCCTCTCTACAACTCACTTGGTAGCTTCTACAGGTAAACAATCTTGCACATGTAATACTGAGCCTAAAACCTACACTCTCCCATTATGACTAAATTGCCTGATGACAACTTTTTACAGCTTCCTTCCCCTTCACAAAAAATAAGTTAATTTGCCATGCAATTCTTTTTCATGTCATACTGTGTTATTCCTCATTCCTCCATAACACTATCTTCTCTGGGTAAACAACGTAGTAAGTCTGCAAGGCTTATGGAATTTAGTGCAATTTGTCTAGCTTGGTCTGGTTGTTCTCATTCTGGTTTGTCCTATTCCCCGCCACTCTCCTCACCCCCTCAGCCTTCCTGAGGTTAATAAAGGCACATTAATGGGTTTGTGACCTACTAAGCATGAACGCTGTGGAATGTGTCTGGGAGCTGTAGGTCACTACCTATATTTTATCCAAATGCAGTAATTTAATAAAAATTTTGGATTCAGTTTCTAGATACATAAAGTATTTTGATATCGTCAAAGTCACTAAAATCCATTGGGAATTTATTATGTATGTGGAAAGTAGCAAACTTTAGAGGAACTATTTAATGTTGAGAAAAACCATACCAGCCCAATGGCTAATGCACCAGCTTTTATAATATAACAGCAATAAATTTTCTGCATACATAAGAGATGCTGATAAATCAGAAAGTTTAGTAACATACTGCTGAAGGCTGTGTGATCACCTGTAATCCCACTGCTTCCAGTAAGTGCACTGGGTACTGGATACTTATGAATGAGCAAGTCCATGTGGAAAATTACTTTTTCTTTCCCTTAGACATTATTTAACCAAAGGTATTCACATTCATGTCAGTAATTTTTGCCTGTGAAAGGGGTTTGTTATTAGTTCTCTATAATAATAATAATAGAACCATTATTTGCTGATTTTTAGATAAATGTTTCCACATTATGAGCTATTAATACCTAATTACATGTTTCAGCAAATAAGTTTTGTTTCACAGTGTGAATGTTTATACCATTTGATTTGTCTTAATAGCTCTTCCTTCTTTCTGTACATATATACATTAGACTAGTCATAGAATCATAGAATAGTTAGGGTTGGAAAGAACCTTAAAATCATCAAGTTCCAACCCCCCCTGCCATAAGCAGGGACACCTCACACTAAAACATGCCACCCAAGGCTTCGTCCAATTTGGCCTTGAACACTGCCAGGGATGGAGCACTCACAACTTCCTTGGGCAAACCATTCCAGTGCCTCACCAACCTCACAGTAAAGAATTTCTTCCTTCTATCCAATCTAAACTTCACCTGTTTAAGTTTTAACCCCTTTTCCTGTCACTAGAGTCCCTAATGAAGAGTCCATCCCCAGCATCCCTATAGGCCCCATTCACATAGTGGAAGTCAGCACCAAGCAACTCAAATGGCATGAAAAATATTACCTCACATGCCCATTAAAATGATTTATAAAATGGAATCAGTAAAAAAAAAAACCAACCCTAACATGGGCTATTTATTACAGAACAAGATCATAGTTTCTGACACTTTGTTTAGTTCATTTATATACTCTGAGACAAAGCTTTACCTGAAACTAACTTTCCTTGCCTTCAGCGGAGCTCGGCTAGGGACAGATCATGAACAAAATCTTTGATCTTGAGTCCAGTTTTGGTGCTTTCTGAAACTGAGAGCTGCTTTTTCAGTTGTTCAGCTCAACACATTGATGCTGGGCAGACCTTTAGGAAAATGAAGATTTCCCTGGAGAGACCAGGTTGTATCTTCATTCTTTAGAATGTATCTTCTTCTGTATCTTCAGAGTTTACTAAAATCACAATTGCTATAAATTTACATGATTACTGGAGATCTTAAAGAGGTGAAGAGAGCTTTGTTTGGGGTTTGTTTTGGGAGGGTTTTTATTTCCTTTTTTCTCTGTAGGTGCCCCTGTTACTGAAAGGTCCTGTCTCTCTAGGGATTAACGAAAGCACTAGCCCAGGGCATGTTCAGACTGTTCTGCTCTACTCAAAACTATCTATAGCTGTATAAGAGCATGCCATGTTCCACAATAAAGAAATTTTTAAACTTCTGGTGGGACTTATTGTGCTTGTGATGTGTTATTAGCGCTTCTGGTCCTGGAACAGGTGTGGGGTGTCACTGCTTTGAGGGTTATTAGCACTGGACTCAATTGAGCTGTGCAGAAACGTTTGTAGACTAGGATCAGTCCAAGTCTGGGTGAAAGGCCCGGTCTGATCCTGCCAAAAGAAGTTTTTCTCATGCCCCAAATTCTTTCTTTATCATTGCCTACCTCATATCACAGGGCGGGTGTTGACTCTCTGGTGTCAAACTGTACAAGAAAGATGTTTTTCTTGCCTCATCATGGAGTGATACTGCTTTCTACTTCTTGGTAGAAAAGCACTACTGACACCCATCACACCTTGTATTGCACTGCACCCCAAAGGTCATCTTCGCTCAAGTCAAATCATCTTAGCTACCCTTCCCAGTCCAGGTCATACCCTAAAACCACCTCAAAATCATTTCTGTCTTTTCTGTACTGTCCTTTCTGTACTGTCCTTTCAGGCATCAGGCTTGTCAAGAGGAGTCTTTTGGGCTTGTCTTGATGCAGAAGTCTGGAGGGAGTTTGATGCGGAACACAAAGTCAGGAACTGAGATGTGAGGTTGTTTCTGTGCTCCTGTTCTGCAAGCCCAGCTCTGACAGACTTCTCAGGGGGCAAATACACAAAACAAGGTCATTCAGTGGGTGAGAATCTGTCACACTTATTTAGTTTAATGTGAGAGAATAAGGGCCATAGTGTTGCAGCACCGGGGATTGCCAGGCACGTACTGACCTCAGTTAGGTTGGTGACAATACACTAGTTCAACCTGCACCCTATCTATGGTGGAATTTCATTTCACCTGAGTATGTGTTTTGTTTGAAGATTTTTGCTTCTTTGTGTGCTTGGGATTTTTTTGTATGAGTGTGTAGTTAGGGCTTAGGTGGGGAAAGGAACAAGTGCCTAGTCCAATCCTGCCTGATATTTGGATATGTCTCTCGAAGTGACACTGCTCATTCCCATAGGATGCCCCAGGTAAGTCAGCAATACTCTGCTGTCAGTGGCACTAAGAGCTACACCTTTCTGATGCAGCAAGGGTTCTTGCCCTCTCTCACAGATGAGGTGGACAGTGCAAAAGAACCAATTCACCATTAACAGGTTGCTATGCTATGCCTTCATTTCTGTGTGTTCCTTTAGAGTTTGTAAGGCATTGCTCACATATATGGACACTCTCCTGCTTTGGGAGTTTTAAGCAGCTTTAAGTTCTAAAGTTTTAAATGGTTCCCTTCTGCTCTGCCAAATTTTTACTGCACAGTTTGGCCAAGCTGTTGGTTTTATTTGCTTTTATGCACATTTGTACAGTTTGTTAATGCACTATAAAAAGCCTAAATATCAAATTTGGCCATCTTAATGTTTCACTTACGCACACTTTCACTTCCTACAAATAAAACTCTCAGCATCCTTATAGTCCAAACTACCCATGTGCTTTTCCTCTGTGCTTGCTGCTTATTAAGGAACAAGATTGGGGAATTTCAGACCATTTCAAATGCTGGTTTTGAAATATACACTTCGTATAATTTCTGGATTATTTCTTTTTACCACATCTAAACTTTGAATATCAGAAATCCTTCTGCTGTGGATAAGGGTTGTTATTGCCAACCTAATTTCAAATGGACTTTAAAAATCCAATCTTTTTAGCTCTTTAGGTTTGATTGTGCATGGCTTGTAGGATTATAGCTTCTTAGTTTTAATATCTATTTTTGGGTGCTGGTTTGGGGTCAATGGTTAGAGACTCTCAGTGTCATTTTTAGTGCTGAAATATCCTTTTGATTTACATGTCTGAAGCGACAAAACCTCTTATTGTTATCATTTTTGAAAAATTGCCAAGATACAGCCAAATGTTTCACTGCTTGCTGCACATAGCTGGTTCTTGCCTTCGTGTCATGTACTGTAGAATTCATTATTGTAATGCCTTGTTTACTTACATTTCTTTCTGGTGATAATAGGCTTTTCAGCCTTCAGCATTCAAGGCCTTTGTCCATAGAGGGAAAGAAAAAGTCAGGCAAAACATCAGGCTCTTTCATCAAGCTTTTCAAATCTGATTTCAAAAGTTTGCTGTTAACCATTTCAGTAACACAATAGAAGAAAAAAGACCTTCACAATGAAAGATCTGCAATCAGAAATACCTCTGCAGGGAAACAGCTTTTGTTCATAAAGCTGTTTTGATGCAAAGTGTATCTTCCAAGATGTATATTCCCCTTTCAGTAGTAAGGGCTTCCTACCTTCAGATGCATTCACCAGCGTATTCCTTTCAATGAAATCAGAAAGTAATGTGGTAGCATCCTTTCTGTTGACATTTGGTATATGGTCATTAACCATCAAAGGACCGGATTTAACAACTGATCTATACATCTCTGAAAGTGTGAACTTTCTTATACAGTTCCTTTAAGAATGCAGTCAAGGATAATGGGATTCAAGAAGATGTTGGAAAATTTGCAACCAATTTTCTTTCTTTTTAAAACCAAAATATTGTCTGAAAAATGGCTGCCACTGTCAAACATGTCTTGTTTTATGACTTTTTTTTCACTTTTTTAAAAAGTAAGTGTTCAAAAAACATTACCTTTTGCTATAAACATATTTTGTGTGACTATTAAAACAGTAAAAAAAGCTTTCTTTATCACCAACAGACCTGCCAGTTAAGAAGTGTGTGTATACTTAATCATAGAATCACAGAATCATAGAATAGTTAGGGTTAGAAAGGACCTTAGGATCATCTAGTTCCAACGCCTGCCATGGGCAGGGACACGTCACACTAAACCATGTAGCCCAAGGCTCTGTCCAGCCTGGCCTTGAACACTGCCAGGGATGGAGCATTCACAACTTCCTTGGGCAACCCATTCCA
>JBCJKH010032893.1:0-10569 GCA_039877255.1 Loriculus beryllinus
AATCAGTTTCTGCCCAGTTTCTTCCCACCCTTTTGGAATATCCCACCTTGAATTAGTTGCTTATTTGCAGTTGTCTGCATCAATGACCAATGTCAGAAACTTCTGTGGTGGGGCTTTCAGTGTAATTATTCTAGCAGCAAATAATTAAGTGAAGCAAAATGGAATTATTTAGGAGAATGACTCAATTCACCCAAAGAAGTACCAAACTCACTCAAAGAGGATTTAGGCTGTAAGCATTTGACCTCATTTAAAGCAATGATGTGCATTTTTCTTCTGTATTGATATTCTCACTAAATCTCTGATAAAGTGAAGTCTTCTAGTATGGTCATTCATACAGTCATATAATGCATACAGATTTGCAATTTTATGTTCAGAAACGAATAAGATATTTTTGGTCGGAAGTTTTTTATCACATGGCTAGTCAGTTTTTTTATATCTGAAAGAAAGACATCTCAATCATTCAAAAATTACTCAGTTTCAAAAACAATGATGCATTTAACCATTATAAAATAATTTTATATATATATATATACATACTTATTTGAAATAAGTTCTTCAATGCATTAGTTCTTTCTAAGAATCTCTTAATATTTTAAATGGCAAAGATCACAGCTGCATTTCCATATCTCATTTTCCTTTTTCCCAATCTTTGCAGAAGTTTTCTCCCTCTCAAATATGATTTCAAATTAGACTTTTTAATGTGATAATAAAAATGTCACAAAGAATGCAATCTTTACACAAAAAAAAAAATACATTTCTAAACAATATTTTATCTGAACAAAAAAAAAAAAAAAAAGGGGATTATTGCCAGCTCTATCTGCTGATTATAATCTTTCATTAGTCTGGACATAACTTTTATTTCCTAAAGTAATCCATCACAGTGACATTTTATCCTACAGTGAAACATGAAAACTTTAATGAAACCATTCCATGGTTTTCAGCAGATTGAAGGCTTACTGAAATTAAATGCTTAGGTGGACATCCTGTGCTAAACCTCTTTACATGCAAGGGTCCAATCTTAAGGACAACTTTGACTCAAATAAGACTTTACTTACATGAGGAAATTTTGATGGTCAAGTGGTTTAGTGAATAAAATCACCTTGTAAATTCTCCTACAACTCCATCACTGATAAAACTGAGAACTCTAGATGTTTTCATCCTCTCTTTCTTTAAGCTTTTACTGCCTGAGAGATTAACAAGAAAACAAACTAAAATTTATTATTTTATGAAGTATGCTTGCTTTCCACTGAGTAGAAAAGTTATCTGGGGCTATATTTCTGCAGTGAAAACCACTGTGATTACTTCCTAAATTAAAACAGTTCTATTAACAGGTTTCATTTCAATTGAGTCTATGAGAACAAACTGCAGAGGAACAATTTTTCAAGGTATGCAAGAGTAAATCCATATGCTGCTGAGATGAAGCACAATAAAGCATCGAGATAATCTATAATTAAAATGATGGTGTATGACTTATGATTAAGCTTCATTACCTGCAGAGCAAGAGGTTTCCATCTCATATTTTTCAGTAAAGCTGGTGCTGAGGTAAGCATGCTCTGAGGTCGCTTTTTCAAAGTTAAGATAACACCACTCGGATCCTCTCGTAGTGCATTCACCAAATTTTTCAACTGCCACCCCACCTGGTAACCAGTAAAATCATCACAATAAAATTGAGGTACAGTATTCAATATGTAACGTTCCCTTTTTAAATAAGATTAGTAAAATAACACAATAGGAGTGTATATATATACAAATTAAAGGAGATTAACTCTAGAAATGTCAAAAATAAGTTACTGCATAACAATCATGTCAACTAAAATAATTATTCTAATGCATTGATATACATATGCATCATATCAGGGTTTAGAATTAATAAACTATTGTTATTCCACTGTAAATGCACAATTAAATCTCAAAGTGTTTTCGAAATGAGCTCTGGTACATAAACTTTAGAAAGTTAAAAAGCCATGACTTCTGCATTGACAGTTCAATTCAAAATTGAGCATTTTGTACTCCATAGCTACTATTTAAAGTCCACTAATCACATGTAGTCATATTACTTCTACTTCTAGCAGCTTTTATGCAAGGGCAAACCAGTTCAAGAGAATCTTCTACTCTTCACACTGCTATAAAAATAAAATCAGAATCACAAGGCCTTTTATTATTTTTTAATAGCACTTTTTCATGATGATTTCAGAAACAAATACAGTAAATTGATGACAGAAATGCAGTCTAGCCACTACTTGAGTATTAGCCCAAAGTAAAATTTTCCTACAGCATTTTGAAATATTCTAAAATTAAGAACTTGAGTAACATGGAATGCAAGAAGTCTTTATTTATAAATGCAGGGTAGAACTTTCTAGAATATTTAGTTTGCATTTTCAAAAAACTAACTCAAATATTAAAATAGTACAACTCATGACAATGATTTTCAGCTTAAATGATACACAATACTAGGTATCTATCTTGAAATGCTTCAAGATATTAAATATCTTCACTCTCAAGATTGGCACCTAGAATGGCAATACACAGAATTATACATCCCTTTAAGATCTTGGCCTGCAGACTTAGAAAGTTATTATTTCTGCAAACTTGACAGTTTTTCTAACTTTTTTTTTCTGTTTCCCCCTAAACAAACAAGTAAACTTTCCAGACATTTAAAAGATCACAGTTAAAATATTTTCCTTCTTTCACAACTTGTACAAGAACAGTGTTCAAAAGAAAATTATCCATTTGAGAAGTTAAATTCTTACTGAAAAATAAAAATCTGAAGAGATAAGGTAACGTGATTGTGAAAAGGTTACTTTGTATCATGTCAATATATTTAAAAAATACAATTAGGCAATGTGAACTAAGAGAATGCAGATGTTCCTTATCATTAGTATAGTGCAATATGACACAAATATGTATTTTTTTCCTATGTTTAAGTAGGTTGTTGCTACTGTTTTTTACCTGACTCCCTATTACACTGAAACTCACTTTGTTTGATTATTATCACCAATACTAGTGCTTGCCAAAAACTTTGAATTACAGACATGGTTCAAACCTCTTCCTCCGCTACTGTGAACCCATCCGTCCCATTTTCACCACAGCAAATACACTATATCCAGGATGTACCTCTACAGTATGTTATTGTACACAAAGAAACAGGGTTTTGACAGCATGCATCTTTATGAATTATTTTTCAGCTTTCACAGAAGACTAGCATTCTTATTTTCAGCCCAATACGCTAGGCATATGGCTGTTATAAGTTGAATAAAATGGAACAGGAATGTGATCAACTTCGGCTCAATTCCCCCATCCCAGTGAAATCTCGATTTTGTTTCAACAGCACCTAACCCAAGTCTTTGTAAGTCCAAGCTTTGCGTCTTAGAAATACAATTTTATAAAAAAGTACTTTGCTATTTACACTATTGTTTTCCTACTTAGAGAGACTTCCACCGTGCTTAGAAACAGTGTATTCCTTATAGTTCCATAATGCCACAATGGGCATATTCAAGGTTTCATATGCTACCCAAAAGAAGGAATTCAAGGGCTACTGTTCATGTAAGCTGTTTCTATACATAAGCACACTTTAATTCCCTAATGGAACAATTGAAGACAGAGTTCTGAAGAGGAATCTTTCTGCTGAATATAGCAGAACATGATTGTCAAGAACATGATGTGGCCCCAGTTGCAGAGTTAGGGTGTAAAATTCTTGCCATTTAAGTTGGTAGAACACTGCATACAAAACCTGTGCTTTAAAGCCATCTGTTTCTTAGAGAAGTAGCCAAAAGAATCTAAATAAAGCTGGAGGGGTTTGTTACGCTACCAATTTTAAAAATACTTTAAATGCACTTTCATAACGTGCAGAGATAAATTCTCACGCATTTCAACTACGCCTTACACTGCAATAAAGAGAGATTACCTAGTGTCTGTATGAGAGTTAGGGGGATTAAAATAAAAAATCACATCAAAGTACTAAATCTGATGTACTTAATTTGGAAGCTCATGAATATAAACAATTTAACTTTATTTTTCACAGGAATATTCTGAGTTTACTATAAATTTCAAATTAAGTTCATCCTCTGCTCTTACTTAGTTCCCTGATAGGAGTTTTCTGACTGGTTCAGACAATCCTTAGTTACTTCTCATCTTTTTAACAGAAACCACTAAATTGTCAGAAGAGGAAGAAGTCACATAAAAGGCTGCCTACAACAAATAGAAGGAAATCAGTGTCCACATAGAAGGCATGCTTTTCAGTTCCCACACAGTTTAGATCCCATCAAAATTCATATTGACACAAACTAAACAGAAGCACTTTTATTTGGGGAGGTCAGGTTGAAAAGAGGAAAAGGCAGTGACTATAACTGGAGCTGAAAACTTCCAGAAATCCACTTTAGTGATATATCATCTACAGTTTAAGTGTGATTTGAATGTATTCTCCTTAATCTATCCTCAGTATCTTCCCTTTTCTCATTATCACCACAGTTATTAATTCTCAACTTCTAATCATCAAGTTTTTGGGCAGAGATATCAAAGTCCCTGTCATATCCTTTATCTTGCCGTGTACTGCAAAACCAGACAGTAATAAGAAAGTTTCATTACTGGTTTGAAAATTTAATAGGTAAGTAAAAGTATTAGCTGAGAACTTTCCTTACATTAAGGAACCTGAGCCATTAATTTTTAAAACACTGCACTACCCTAACCAGGTATCCATTTTTAAGGACCAAGCAAGTTACTGTTGCTTGTTTTAAAATAAATTTACATTGTTAAACCAAGTCCCATCAACAAGTGGTGGTCAGGAGAGGTCTCCAATGACAACCTAAACCCAGCATGGTGTTTTGCTGAGCAGTGCCTGAATCACTGCTGGCTGCCAGTGCAGCTCATGGCCAAGCACAGCGAGGGCCTACGGCAGACAAAGGCAGCCTGTGGGTTGGGTACCATGCACAGGCACAGCACAGCAGGTCCCGGGGTAATACTGGGAGTCGGTGCAGAACTGAGCACCTGAGGGAATGGGGGGCTCCTTGTGGAAAGGTGTAGCTTAAAGCAGACAGGCCACATGGGGTTTTTTTGATGAGGAAAGAGGAGGACTATCGGCTTCATGAGCACCAAGGGATGGTGAGCACACATACAAAGATAGGGGAGCTGGAGGAAGAGGAAAACGGGAGTGAGCAAGCACCACGGGGGTGCTGAGAAGTTGTGTTGAGCTGTTTCTGCCAAGGAAATTATAGCACCTTTGCTGGTGAGGTCTACTGCCAGGGTAAATGAAGGATAGACAAGGGTAGCCAACATCCATGTCATCTAAGCATTGATACCCCAAGTCCAGATGAGCAGCGCTTCTGGGGGATGGTGCAAGAAGGGACGTCACCCTCTCAAAGACAGAACAATGCCCTGTGCCAGAAAAAGCGAGTCTGCAGGCAGGGTGCCTGCAAGATCAGCTTCAGGCCACCTTCAAATTTCTCATCTCATCCCATCACTACATGCCCAGAGGTTGCAGCCAAGCTGGGAAGCCTCACCAGAATGCTCCACTTAGAGCCAGCCAGGTTGCTTCAGCAGGGTCAGACTGGCGTGTGGGAATGCTGTGTAGCTGCAACCAGCTCCTACACATCTTCATCTCCCCTGCCTCTCCCCATCACCTCCCACTGGCTTCTCCACCCCTCAGAATACCCCTGCACCCATTATGCCAAACAGCGAAAAGCTTTAGCAGGGGACGCTGTTAGAGGTTTGCTCCCCAAGCCATTACCTGCCAAAAGATTCCCCTGAGCAAGAGGAGATGTATTAAACAACCACAGTGTCTCTTTGGCAAGTACATCTGAATAACAATGCTACAACAGCCTGAATGGAACTTTTATTTTGAATTCTTATCTAAATTGCTGAGAACTTTAGCATTTTAAAATATTAAAAAGTTACTCTTACTATAATGACCTTTTTTCCTCCAGATTAATCTATTTTCCCCTTTATGAAAAGCTTGGAAAATTGGTAGTGATCTTCCTTTTTTTCTGAAAGTATGACCATTCCTTGAATCTTTTTTTTTTACACAGACACACCCAGGAGAGTATTCCCAAACTCTTTTGCTCATTCACAACTTCCGTGAGTACTGCTGTATATTATGAGCCAAGAGGAACTCCGTAAAATATTAACATGCAGGCAGCTTAAATACAATTGGATGGACCTAAACCAAGTATTTTTAGCATGTTACAAGATCTAGTACTAAATAACCTACAGTGTGAAAAATCTAGCAGATGTTTGCCAAAGAAACTATGGAACAGCTGCATTATTTAAAAGCAGTGTGCAAATCTAACACACACTGAAACTACCTCATCTAGAGGATGGAAATAAAGTCAAATGATAAATAGAACACAGTCCATATTTTTACAGGCATATTCCTGTTCAAAGGGCCACCAGAGTCCCATGAAAGTTAATGGGATCTTTCCGTTTTCATGAAAACTGTGTTTTGTTTTTTTTTCCTCCAGTTACAGTAATCCTTTCCTGACATGCAGATTTGTAAAAGGGAGAAGTACAAATTTTTTCCGCCTCTGAAGAAAAAGTAGTATCTTCCTGCTAAATATAACCTGCAAAGCCATGTGCTATTTTCTAGCTAGGCAAATATGCAAAATCCACTTTAGCATTTAATTTGAAAAAGTTACTGGAACGTAGAGATAATAAAAATTATTATTCTTTCAATATTGCCTGTTATAAGCAGCATGCAGCCAGAGCTCTTTAACTTATCAACCATTTCAAACTTCAAGCTTTTACTAATTTTTCAGCTAAAAAAATTTTTTTCTAGGAGGAAAGTGTGTTTATTTTATAAATAAAAATTAGTGCATAAGAAAAAAAACCACAACACTACACTTCAAATCACTGTCTATCAAACCTAGCATGTCTTTAAGCAAGTCAGAATCTGACAAGAATCTATCTGGTGTCATGCTGCTAAATTAACAGATTGATTTCCCTGAAAGCTGGCCAGAAATGAGGATGGTCAGCTGGCAACCCTATGAAACAAATATGTTAGTAGCAAGCATGTCCTTTCCTGCCCCCAGCTGTAGATGCCTAAAAAGGCTAAAAAAGAATGGAAGGCCATTGGTCTTCTGTCACCAGAAAAGATTATTGGGTGAGGAAACGACAGAAGGATGTTTACAACGTGAACTACCACAGAAATGAAACCTGTACCTGTATGAGGCAAAAGCAGTGTCAGGAGAGTAGCAGATGCCTTTCAGGGATTTATCCAGCTGAAAGTCTATGCTTACATAGCAGTTTTCTCCCAAAGAGTAGAGGTTAATGATAATGTGATTGCATATGCTGTAATTCTAATTAAGACTATCTATCTTGGCTACATTATTTAAGTAAATGCAATTTTAACCCAATGTTAAAGTCAGTTCCATACATCCACAGAATGTCACTGATCACACCACACTGTATCATTGTCCAAAGTCACAACACAGTGTGCATTTAAAGTACATTGACAAAAATCACATCTTTTACTTGAGAAAATTTGATGTTTTGCTAAAACTTTTGTTTACTACCACCAAAGTATAAAAAAGTATTTGTCATATTTATTTTTGGCTATTTAAACTAAAGTTCACAATTATGAGACCTTCTCAAGAATTAAGTTAGGACCAAAACCAAAAGCTCAGTACAGAATTTATTGCTTCTCATTAAGCTGCTCTAATAACATATCCCTGTCAAAAAACATATCTGATCCAAAGCATGACTCCTGGCTGATTTTATTACCTTGCTTCTTTTAGTTATTTGTACAACTAAATTTTACCATAATTCAAGAAACCTGACAAATGTTATTAACATGGCTACAGAACACCTCAGTAATGGAGACAAGCATCCATTTCATTCATGGGGAATCGAAAATTGAATTATCCAGGGACACAGAATCAGTTCTGCATTGAAGCTTGGACACTGTTCAGTAACAATGCTTACCTTCCATTTTTCACTGATACAGTCAAACTTTAGTTCAGAGCTACCTCACTGCTTTGGTTTTGAATCAGTTCTAGCAACAGCCTAGAACAGAAAAATGAGTATATCCTTTGGGAACAGCAAAGAGTCCCAACTTTATGGGTCTGATTATATCCTATTTTTGCAGATGTAAGGTCAGTGAATAGGTACAGTTTTTGAGGAAAAAAGAACTCATTTCCCTGTTTCCATGTATGGCTATAAAAAATGGGGCTGATTTCAGTTTACCCAGTTTTGATGTACCTCTGAAATTTGAAGCAAGTACTTGGGTACTTGCTCTTCCTTGCAGTGATTGGCTGACTCCAGCATGATGACTGCAAGGCAACTCTCCATTCAACCAAGAGTACAGATAACCAGAGGAGACAGGTACCAGAAATTTGGAGGGATTTTATCCAGCCTTCCACTCACCTACAGAATATGGATCTCAGTATTATTTAGCCTGAGAGCAACTAAACTCAGTCTTTCTAAACCTGGAGAGGTGTCTCAGCTACCAAGATGTGCATAATTTCAGGTTAAAGGCCTTCCCTGAAGGCAAAGCATTCTGCTGATGGGAATACATTAGTATGAAGCGCAGTCATACAACAGGTAAGAAATCATTGTGTCCCTACACTGGGAGCAGAGAAATGGGGGTTCTGATCCCAATTCCCCGTCACTGTCTTTTTTTTGTATAATATTAATGCAATACAAACTACACACTTACTGCAAGGAACAGGGTCTGAAAACCAAGTTGTGATGATCAGGCCCTACCCCTTCTTCAGCAAGGGCACACACATAAAACTATTATGAATAAAGGTGCTGCCAGAGTCCTCACTTGGCCTCATTTTCAGGAGCTTCCAGGGAATATATGGAGAGCCTAGACACCTATGTTCATTTCAGCAGGGCTCCTGGTGAGGGACAGACCTCCACTGCCAGAGATTCCAGCATCTCTGGGTGGCCACAGGTGAGTGCTAAGAAAACTGAACTACTGATAAAATATCTAAGGAAACCCAGGCAGGATTTAGACAGACTGGATCACACCCCAGTTTCTCACAGATCAAGCTGCAGTATGGACACAGGTAGCCTCATCCTTCCTCAGGGGAAGTGAACAGACAAATTGTCCATATTTTACACAGCATGAGGAACATGTTCCTCAGGAGTGACCCTGCAGTATTAACCCACCACAGCCACTTTTGCCTTACAGTAACTCATTTGTGCTGCTGTGTGCTTCATCTCACAATGGGAATTTGAGGCACGTGTGTGTGTGCATTGCATATGCTCATATTTAAATTTCCAAAATGGTTGTCCTTGAATTAAAATAATAAATATATATAAACATACATATATATCTAAATAACTTTGATGCAGATTAAATTTACATTATCACAACTTAATAATTTAGAACAACTCCAGTGACTCAATAATTCCAAGTTTTTGATCCCTGCATTTCAATGTATAAATAAACTGAGATTCCCAGTAGCCCTGCAGCTAAACAGTGCTGCTATCCTTGAAGCAGATGTTTCCTGAGACTGAATTCATATAGTGAAAATAAATTAACATGTCTTTACAAAGAAATTGAAAAATCTTTAAAAGTCACTAATGACCAAGCAAATGGGGGAAGAGGGGAGAGAGCGGGGGGAGGGGGGAGGGACGGACGACAAACCCAAACCAAAAAGCCTTCAATTGAGCTGAATTACGTGGCATCACTTAGCTAAAAGAAAGACATGGATAGAAATTTGAGAGTAATTGTCATAATAGAGCAGTGATTTATTTAGATGTAAGAGTTCTTTTCCTTTTTGTTCCATTTTACTGCTGTTAAAATAATCAGCCATAAACATTCAAGTCACTAAAGTGTTCTAAGCCAGTACTGAGGTGGGTTTTTTTAATAACAATTTCCATATTCAGACTACATCTATGCAAATCAGGCACAGAATTTCCCTGCTTTAATTTTTTTTCCTTCATGACACAGCACTAACTTGCTTTTCTTACTGCTTCAATCTATTTTCACAATAACTATCACTGTCTTACACTTCCTCACATTCCTAACTTCACCAGAATAAGATACTGAAATATGTTACACAGTATCAGGCTGGAACCTGATGATCAGCTGTTTAACTTACATAGCTGCTACCTACACAAAGCACAGAGGTATTCAAAGCTATTGAATTTTAACTTGTACATGGTCCATGCTGTGCACAACTGTAGTATCAGTGAATTAATTTGCACAACTTTGAAGACATCTCTCCTTACCTTTATCTCCTTCTCTATAGTGTACTACAATTTTCAGCAATCTCAGTTAAAATGAAGATTATTAGCAGTAGAATAATACTTGCCTTCCTTTCTACATACAAATAAGTGCCTGAACTTAAATAACAGTAAGCCTTTTAACCTGTTCCTATTAGACAAGACTAATGTAATATGTATTCTGTTCTATAGGCATCAACATTGTTAACAATAGAAAAATTCAGTTCTACTTACTATCCTCTACCTGGGCAACAAATATATGCTCAAATCATGCATCTCACATATGAGAGACTAAGAAATTTTGAAAGAATTATTTTAACTGTGAAATCCACTATCAAGAACACACTGTTAACACTGTAATTTAAATTGCTTGCAAATTCAAAAGGTAGTCAACAGCCACTACTA
>JBCJKH010032897.1:11145-24395 GCA_039877255.1 Loriculus beryllinus
GTGATGCACTTCAAGGATGTCATTCAGGCTCTGCAGGATCCATGGGGAGGACTTACCTGCAGAACCAGGCAGGCTCCTTTACACCTCAGTTTATGAGAACTGCGTCTGGACTAGAAGCCAGGTTGGTCTTCCAGACTCCTCAGAGCACAGCAATGCCATCTGCTATCCCTGCTTTCCCTTACTCGATATCCTGGAGAAAGAGTTTGCCACTTAGCCCAGTATCTACCTGCAGCAACAATGAAGTAATGCTGGCATAAACAGCATACTTCCATCTGAACCAGGGAGCTGCATCTATTCCTCCAGCAAAGCAAAAAGGTGACTATTGAATATGAATACCTGGTAGGCTTTATCTACTCGCACTGCTTGAATTGCACCTCCTTTTTGAGATAATTCAGACACAGCTCCAAGTTTTCCAGTACGTTTTCTCATGACTCCAAATCCAATGATCACCAAACTCTGCAGAAGTTCAGTTTGATGCATCTTACATCTTAACTTTTACATATGAGGACGTCTAACATGAAAAGCATGTATTTAGTATGCTTTGTCTGCACCCTAAGTGCGACCATTCTGAAAAGTTCAATACTTGGATGTGTATTGTAACCTTCTGAAATTGAGATTTTTATGAATTATAGATTTTACTGGGGAAACAAGACCAGAATCCCATTGTAGAAAGTGGAATGGGTGCATTTATTTTGCTTATGGGTTGCGTTTAACTCGCATTAAAAAGATGTCTCCAGATGGACACAGGAATCATGGTTAATCAAGCAGCCATCTCTAATTACAGGATCACACCAGTTGCCCACCACTACCTCCAGTGAAGCCAGAACAGATGTTTAAAGGAATCCTTTAAGAGTCCTTGCAGGGAAAAAAAAAACACAGCTTAAAGCAATCGAGCAAAGGATTGGAACTCTAATGTGAAGTTAACAATTGGCAAATTATATTAGTTAAGCAAACTTTCCTAAGGAAGCAATAACTAGTTTGTTTAGACTTACATGCTTCTCCCCGTGCCCTGGGCCGGAACAGACAGCTCTGTAGCCCAGCCGTCCTCACAGTTTAGGATAAATTCTGCGTTCTTTCTTGTACCAGCACCATGTCCTGGTGTCTGCTTGCACCTAGGCCTACTTACATGTGGCCTGCCCTGAGCCTCTAAAACATCACTTATCAATACATAATGATTTATACCACCAAGAAGCAAACTCCAAAAGACTTCACACCCCACTATGTGTGCAAGCTGGCCTTGTCTGGTGGCCCCTCTGTGTGCAGTGAAGAAAATACCACACTTCACATGGGGCCAGAGAGAAAAGGACTTCCAACACAGAGACTGAAAAGTGGGAAAGGGGAGGATTGAGACCAGCTGGAATGTCCCTGGATCTCCCCAGCCTCTTTTGCAGCACGATTTCTCCATACCATCTTCTCCTGTCTGGGGAAACTCCCTGGTTCTTCCCTCCAGAAATGGACACCGAGACATTGTCAAAATGTGTGTTCAAGTCAGTGTGCACATCAAAAATTGTATCAGCATCCACAGTACAACACTGAAGTTGCACATCAGACACACATTTCTAAGTGTGTTTTTCATCCACATGTTCCTTCTGGGCAAAAATAACATTTCAATGATAACCGAGCTCTGTCTCACGATAACCCGTTATCGTTCATTCTACATTACAGCTCCAGAAATAATGCTAGTTCCAGATAATCTTTATCTATAAAGAAAGACTCCATTTAACAACACTCTTAGTCCTGGGGCTGCTGCAATGGGGGCTGGCTGTCAAGGCTGTCACTGGATGACCTTGGGTAGGTCATGAGATCTGTGCACCTCACTTACCTATCCTACAAACAAGAGACTGCCACCAAACTCAAGGGACCTTTTTGAGACTGCTACATAAACATGGAATTTAATATATTATCCCTGTATGAACTGAAAGGGTAAAAGAGAACTCATTTGAATTCAAATCTTCCAAGCTCTCTACAATATGATCAACTCCAAGGATGCACACAAAGAGCTGGAGTTCATGTTAGCCTGAAAAGTCATACCAAAATGACAAAATGCTCTTGTGAAGCTGGAAGGAATTTAGGAAACCAGAAAGAAAGGCTCCCCCTGTTATGCTGCCAAGCCTGTCAAAACCAGGAGGTGTTAGAAATCTTGATCACCACCAACTTCCAGCATGATTTCTCACTGAATATTTGTATATAAATTTAATCCAGAGTCAATTCCTGAATTACAGTTTATCTGTAACAAAAATTAAAATAGCTTAAAATTTGCCATAAGCTTTGGAATTATATTTTCCATGGAGTATTCTGAATGTCTGGGAAACATGAATGCACTTCCTTGTGGAGTATCTATGACTTTGGTTAAAGATTAGTTAGAACTGGCCACATTCCTCAGTCAGGTTTTGTGCTTTGCTGGACCTACACAGTAATATCAGGAATGACAGGATAGTCATATTGCCAAAAACCAAAGTCTTGCAGGAGAGTTTACTATTTAAACATGCACATAGGCATACATACAAACAACTTCATGGGGTGTACTAGTGAAATGATTAGGTGATTTCCCTCTCACATTTTCGAGACATCATTTCTTAACAAGAACAACCATCCTCCTTTCCCCCAACTGCTCCTATGTCACTTCTGCAAGTCTGGAAGGGCCTTATGAGTTTCTATTTGAACCTGCCATGTGCATGAGTTTAACTTGCATCTTTCAGTACTGTAACTTGGCATGGCTTCTGTAACAATATTCATCCCAGTCTCACCTAGCACATACTCTAGTAATGACATTGGAATACCATTTCCATTATCAGTGTCTTTACAGCAAGACTACCAGAAGAGTGGCATGGCAAGGCCAGAATTACATATTGAGTAGTACCTGCTATTTTGATATCTCTCTTTTCCTTTGTACAGCAAAAAGCCTTGCAACCATTCTTCTGGTAAAATAAATATATTCAAAACCATGGAAATAACAGCTACCTTTTCATGCCTACCATGAAGCTTTAACACTGGAAGAGAAGAGAACACATATTTTCTCTACAGTCCTGGCACTGCTGTTGTGTCCACGAGATCCAGCTCAGAATCCAACCTTCCATATCCATAGCCTACCTGTATTCAGACATCAACAGTACCACCCTATTGTCATATTCCAATACTATTTCTGAACATAAAAGTAAGAGCAGACCAAGGGCTTGACTTACTCTTCTCCAAAAACAGAAATATTCTTGCTGTGAGGTTTGGCTCAAAGCCAGTTCTTTCAGACTTAAAAAGAAAAGAAAGGAAAAGAAAAAACAGAAAAAAGGACCACAGAAGTAGGAACATACTGAATGCTAAACATTTTGAAAATGTGCATCTTAATAGCAACAGCATCTGTTCTCTATAAAGTGGTATTTTGTGCCAACAATGCAGAAAATGAGTACAACGCTATGGTAGTGCTGCTAGTTTCAAGTTGATTATGGAAAGCCTCAAGACCTGAATTCTCCAGTGAAACCAAAGCTCTTTATTTTTGACTACAGGCCACCTGGCTTTTGAACAAAGAATTGTGACTTGGAGATGTATGCCTTAAAGGACCCATATTTTCATCTGCCGGGAATTTAAGTGAGCTACTGAAAGCTCTTCTCTGAATTTTCAGATCTAACTGCTATGACTGCTTCTTCCCATCTCATCTAGTACTGCAGTCAAGTTCTGATGAGGAACTCAGCAGCAACTGGCATGAGGGTGCTGTTTGTAGAAAGGCTTCTGGAACTGATTGGTAGTAGCCAATAGCTGGTCATGATTTCTTCTACTTTCACTAGGCTCTTTCATTTCTTTTATCATTCCTAGTACTAGTACTCTTATCACAGACCACAGAATGGTTTGGGTTCGAAGGAACCCCCAAAGGTCACCTAGCCTATCCTCTCCACAATGAGCAAGGACACCTCCCAGCAGTTCAGGCTGCCCAGAGACCATCCAACCTGGCCCTGAATGTTGCCAGCCTCAACCTCTCTAGGCAACCTGTAAGGACGCCTTTATGCAAGACACAACAACACAACAAATGTCAACAGCACGTGCCCAACAAAAGCCAGCAGCATTCCCTTTTTATCAGTTAAACAAGGTGAAATCTCACCATCATCTAATGAGGGAGGACATCAGAGGAAAAGTGACCCCAAGTAACAGCTGCATGAAGAAACTACCATTCCAGACCACATTACATGTCTTTTCAATAGGTTTTGTATAACTTTGCTTGCTAAAAAGAAGATTCAAACCAGCACACGAAATACATATTTGGATGTGCAGAACATGCTGTTGATCCAGCTTTACTCTGCTGCTGGATAAAACATTGGAAAGTTTATTTCTAGGAGAGATTTCTCCTGATATTACTGTAAATCTATTGATAGCACAAGATATAAAGATGCTATGGGGACAGAAACATCTTTTACCCATCTGCTAGATACTGTTTACCTACAAGGACACATTAAAAAGAAGTTATTTAAAATAAAGCAACCTACAGCATAAAGCTTCCACACAGACTTTAAAGCACCATGGTGACATTTGCTTAGATAGCCTTGATGCACATCATCTCTAGCAATTCCTGGCATCACTAACGTCCCTGGTACCAACAGGGGAGCTAATTCAGTACATTCATCCCAAGCAAAATTATGTCAGGGCATACTAACCAACTCCAAAAGGACATGCAGTTCTTTATTTGCAATTTGAAGGCTGTACTATTAGCCTCTCAAAGCTGAAGGCACTTTAAGATTCAAGCTGATGCCTATAAAACTTGGTAGATGTACAGCTCTGAAACCTAGTGCCTTCCAACGTGACAGTGTGAATTTGACCCTTTCTGTGGCTGCTACATCCCACCCTACACTCACCAAAAGGTATGAGGACATAAAACTCCCTCCTGCTTACTAGCTGGAGATGGAAACCTGACACACAGTGCCTCTAAAACCCAGAAACACTGTCCAGATTCCATGCAACACACATCCCCAGCTGCAGAATCCCCAGTACTGGGAGCAGTATGAAGCACATGAGTGAAGATGCCTATTGCGGTCACTTCACAAGCAAACATAACAAAGCACTGCACATGGCATAGCCTTAAACTAAGACAGACTAGATGCAATTAAAACCCAGACTTACAAGAGTGCATATTACTTCTGTTTCTCAGCAAAAGGCTAACTGCCCTTCTCATGGGTGCTAGTGGAAAAATCCTGACAGCATTTTGTTTTAACTTTATTTGCACTACAAAATATAAGTGTAATTTCATTTGTTATAAATTGGTTGATAATAAGAAATGAGATGTCTGGCTGAGTGCCATCTAGACAGCAAGTCATGGATTTATTTAACTTTTTTTAGTATAAAAATTACTATCTCTGTTTCCTCTATTCTGTTTAATTCTTTTCTGTTCTTACAGGGTTCTTCATCAGGGAAAAGGCCAGAGAAAAAGATACCTCATTCAGGAAATTGCCTCATTCTCAGAGTGTTTTACAGAATGGGGCAGAAAGAGATTGAAATGGTTATTCTCAGAGGACAGTGCTGTAATACTCTTGCAGGCATTAATACATATCTCAAGAATCTAGTCCTTAGGAGTAAATTATAATCTTTTCCTGGCTATACTGAAGTGGTTACTCTTTTGAGGACTATGAGATCCATCATTCAAAATGAGACTGTACTCATGCTGATTTTTCTTCTTTTAAAAGAATGCACAACAGATACTTAGTCTCTGTCAAGCTAAATAACCTCATTTGCAGGATTCACCAGTACACGTCTTAATCCATATCTGTCACTTCCTGCTACCCCTTGCAAAATTACTACACTAAGAGGTAACCTGGTTTGCTCACACATCTTTATTTCAGCCCCAAAAACAGTGTCTGATTACTCCCTAAGGGAGCATGAATTAAACTACCATGCTATATTTCCTAAGAACTCAAATTTAGTTCATACAGGGTGACCTTAAGATAAGAATTCCGTGTAGGAGAAGGATTTAGTTTACAGCAAACCAGTGAGGATGAAATCAGGATTCTCTATATTCCTTTGTTGCAAGAAGTGAGAAAAAGTCCTCTCTACAGGATGCACTTACGGCTCAGAAATTATCCCCATGGACCAGTCTCTTACTTGTGACAATGAATCCCTGGATTCTCCTGTGTTCCAGCAAAGGGTCTTAGATCTTTTGGTAGTGCTTTACCCGTGTTTTTTCATCATCAGTTCTCCCCTATTCGCAGAAGGGTTCAATAACATGTTTGTTTAACTTCCAGTATTTCCCCAAACAGGAGACTCCTCATCCCACATTATTTCTAGTCTTCTTTCCAAAAGAAATGGCATGTGTGGATTTTGCTGCTGGCCCGTCTGTGCTCCTAGTCCCATTCTTCTTTGAACCTACCCATTAATCTTAATCAACTCTAGCGTTGGAAGTGAAATCTCAAAGTTCTGATGTATTTTGTAACAATTAGCAGCTGATATAGCACAGACCCCATTAATCCTTCCATTACTTAATTTATATGGATGCAAGAAAGCAGCAATTTTCCCTTGCTACATATAATTAAAATGCCTTGCAGGAGCACCCATCAGCCTAAACTGGGACATTTCCAAATCATTGTATTCATTCAGAAAATACTCTGAGTGTTCCCACTCAAAACCTGAAAGATGGGCAAATGCGTTCCATAACTAAAATGCAGAAGCTTCTGTACTGAGAGACTAAGGGAGTGGAAAAGATAATTAATTAAACCAGTTCTGCTCAGCTTTGCTAACCATGCAAACAGTAAAACAGCAGATTAGGAAAGATTATTACAATGTCGCATTTCAGCCTCTTATACTAAAAATGGAAAACCCCTGGGCAATTCCTGGGAATCTTAGTCAGTGCTAAGAAAAAAAAGAGTTCTTTCCTCACTGCTAACTTACACTCAAACCCTGATGTAATTACAGATCTGCAGCTCCTCACTGTCCTTGAGAATGGACATGTCTTTACTTTCTGGTAGAATTCCTTTATAGCTTGGAATGAGGATACTCAAATTCAAGAAAAATGAATCAGTTTTGTATTTCTGCATATAGATCCATAAATTATTGAGTTTCTGAAGTTAATAAAGCTGAATTTGTTTCGTGATTTCTAAAAAATAAAAATAAAAATAAAAAAATCCTAACTTATTGCTGCTAAATTCATGTACAGGTACTGTTGAGAACAACGCAACTCCTCCACCCAAACAACAGAAAAATCAGATAAATTCTTAACTGAAAAAAAACTTAATATTTTAAAAACAGATGAAAGGCTTTTACACAACTTTGTGGGGTTTTGGTATTTGGGGTTTTTTTGGTTAGAGATCCACGTAGACATACTACGTGCAACTTCAAAAATAACAGCCTTTTCAGTGTAACCTGATTTAAAGCTGTACCAGTTTAAGCTAAATTAGCCATGTGTCATAGATATGTAAAGTGTCATTTTACTCAAGATGCAGGAAATTACTCAAGATGCTGGGGAGGGACTCTTCATTAGGGACTGTAGTGGCAGGACAAGGGGAAACGGGTTAAAGCTTAAACAGGGGAAGTTTAGATTGGATACAAGGAGGAAGTTTTTTACCGTTAGGGTGCTGAGGCACTGGAATGGGTTGCCCAGGGAAGTTGTGAGTGCTCCATCCCTGGCTGTGTTCAAGGCCAGGTTGGACAGAGCCTTGGGTGACATGGTGTAGTGTGAGGTGTCCGTGCCCATGGCGGGGGGGTTGGAACCAGATGATCTTGAGGTCCTTTTCAACCCAAACTATTCTATGATTCTATGAAATACAGTATACAAATACACTCTTAATATTTTTGGGTGCAGCCTTACAAATATTCATGCCTGCTTATCAATTGATATGTATGGACAATCCACTTAGTTCAAGCCATCATTTCGTGCAGGAGTTACAAAATGCTCCACCAAACTGGGAATGATCACTGAAGTGTAGCAGTGTAGCTCTACAATTGTGGGAAAGCATCTTGGTGATACACAGGAAGCACAACTAAACACTCCAGACTCCAGCGCTGTACATGCTTCTTAACAGGGAGACCGGTCTGTGGTGTGAGTGATTCTCTGTGAGTCAGACTTAAGTGCAAGAAGTACACAGAGTTTAGTTGCTTATCTGAGATTGCCCAGCCTTTGACGGCCTGGAAAAACACAAAGCAGTTCTGCAAGATCAGGTTTTTCAAATGAAAATTCCAGTACTGGTTGTGTTTCAACCTGACTGGGAACCTCTCCAGCTCAGATTCCTTTATACTATTTTAATAGTTTGAGTTTCAGATGAAGCCTGAAGTTTCAAAAGCATATGCAGACTTCTTAACATTCTGCTTTCAAATCATAAAGCCCTTAAATTTGGGTGTAATTTGAGCAGTGACAAAAACAATCTGCAACTCAACTAGTTAATAGTACCTTTTCCTGTCACTGTCACCTTCCAAGCTGTGCCTCAGGACAGAAACATTTATCTTAACAGCGTAATGCCATTTCCCACTGTAAATACTTTCATCAAGCTGAAAATACATCCTATCCCATGACCTATCAGCAGACAGACAATCTTTTGAAGGCAGGTCTGATAAAAATTGACAGTCCTCAGTGTAAAACCTATTTAAGTATCCTTAACAGTGATTTTCTTTTATCCCACATTTGGGACAACCAGCTGTGACCACTGTGTTTGAAATGTATTGCTTCAAAGACACTGCTGCTGCTCTCTTTTTGAGCCATACTGTCCTGCATTTTGAATGTAGTACCTTTGTAGCAAGCACAGCCAACCCCAGCAATAAAGACGTGCCCACACAAGACTCCACTGTGTCTCCAGCAATCCCACCACGCCTCTGCTTGTGGCATGGATGCAGCCCAGGACTAGTGCCTTCATAGTATACTTCCCATTCTGGAAGCTGACCCTGTTTTCTGCTCTCACAAATTCTAAGGCTGAGTATGAGTCCTTGGCTAAACGGCTAAATGACCACATGCCCAAGAGCTGGTGCAGGGAAGGGAGACAGAGAATTAGTGCATTTTCCCTCTTTCTCTCATTTTAATCTTACAAATGTTCCCATTTAAGCAATGGAATCAGTATCTCACCTTGATTTTATTAAGATTTCCATCTTGTTTCTATTTTATTAAAACTAGCATCTGTAATATTTCAACTTTGTGTCAGAACTGCAATGCTTTCTACATTCTCAATGTCCAGCGTGGCACCTCTGGGGTTGTCCCCATTAAAACCTCAATTTCAGTGGACATAAAAATAACCTCTTCAGGAAGTAAAAATTTCCTGCCAACTAAGACTTAGCTAAGACTGAGATCACACGCTGCTTTTGATTACTTCACTTTTTAGTAACTCATAACTTCATTTTTTTGGTTTATAAACCAGAACACTGCATAGCTACAAATCCTAAGAGGACAAGATGACACTTACTGACACTGCTTTGTCCTTACCCTTGCTCTTTACCACTCTTAGACACATTTATCAGAAGATAAGGATCCTTCCAGCAGAAGGACATGAACACAGCTCCTGTGGCCCTGCCTACTGCTTCCTTCCCTCCCTCTGCTTCCTCTGAGCTACGAGAAGGGTGCCAGGCCTCCAAAAGGCTAGGATTTAAAAAGCACATCCAGAGAAAAGCCTACTAATTCCTAAACACAAAGTATAGGCTTCCAGGAGAGGCCACTACCTCAGTATCACAATTCTAAGTCATGGGAGCACTCCTAGGCTTTTTAACCTGTAACTTGATTTTGGTTTGCCTTTATTTTTCATAATAGTTGACAAAAAAAAAAAAAAAAAGATGGCAAGGACTTTAAATTATTAAAGGAATATTAGAATATTTGACAAGAAATATTTTTAACTAGCTGAATTCCAGAGGAAAGATTTTAAAGGTCTATTATTCTTAATGACATATTCCCTATATGCAATATTAGGTAGAGATAATTACAAAAAATAACAGCTCTTGCCTCAACAAAACTGTGTCAGTGAAAAAGATATCCACACAAAAGCTTAAAAAGGAAAGAAGCTCAGAAACAACTGCCTTGCTGTTTGAATTACAAAGTTAACTCAGAGGAAAAATCTACAGATAGAAAAGTTGGGGTTTTTTTATGGCCAAACACAGGGAGTGCTGCTTGCAGCAGAACCAAGTCACCTCTCCACAGCTCAAGCAGGCAGTTACCCATGTTTTATGCTGAATGAGTACCAATAACAGTGTTATTATCTGAGCAATTGTGTTTGTACTCTTCTTCTGTAAGAAAATATTTCACTTACTGGAATAGAAATCATGGAAACAGCCATGAGAAGGTGGGAGACTTTAAAAGAGGCATACATTGCAGTGTGGAAAATACAAAGAAGATAATTTTAAATCTTGCACATTTCTCAGCACACTTTCTACTAGTACTTTTGCGTTGGTTGACTTACAATGCGAGAGTGGAACAGCTTCAGATCTTTATAAGCAGCAATAAATTCATGTGTAGAGAACATTAATTTATTGATATGGTGATGGTCCATAATGGTTTCTTATCAGGCAAACGTTCTTTCTTCTCTGCCTATGCTCTTGCTGGCGTGCTAGAAACCCAGCCTACCCGCTCTTTGGTCAAGCCAAGCCCTAGAGACCACACTGACACCCAGCTGAAGCTTTCAGCAACATTTCCCCCTCCCTAAGGCAGTGCCTGCCCTTGCTGAGGCAAACGAATTAGTACAGGTAACACTACTGCATAGGAATGTGAAATGAAATCATCACTAAACTGATACCACTGGGAAATTATTTTCAGTTAAATTCCTTCCTGCTTATTTCCTCCACCTACTCAAGGCTCAGAATTTTGGGAGTGATTTCAGCACTGAGCACCACTGTCACGCTGCTGTAGGAGAGCCATTGATTTGATATGGTAATACTGGCACTTCTGTGGGATACTCATCTTACCAAAAGGATTTCTAAGGACATTGACAAACTTCAGAGGCAACATGATGTTAAGATATCTTCATTGTTATTTTTTTTTAATTCCAGTCATCCCAAAGCAACCACATGGCCAGTCTCATACGCTGAACAATTTCTCAGTTTTGCCTAGCCCACAAAGAAATTCTAGACAAACATATGCACCAAAGCTCTTTAGTGCCCACTTATACACCAACATAATCCCATTCCAGAGTTTTTACTATGATTTTTTAAAAGGGGTCAAAATGAAAAAAAAAAAGCATTTTCAACTTGGATGCCTCAAAAATCCAGCAGCAACCAAAGATGGCCTTCAACAAAGAAACTGAGCATTCCCTTTGCTGCAGAAATAGGGATTAGTAGCCTTCACTGACCAGGCAAAGTGCATTTCAACACAACAGCTACAATTTTACTGTACCTTCGGAAAGAATTGTTTCAGTTCCACAGTTACTGGCCAGCTCCTTTCATCTCTGACCCAGAAGGCACAATTCCACAGGGTGGCAGTGGCCAAAACTAACTGCAGAGGCAATAAATCAGTCTATCAGGACTCCAGAAAAACACATTTTATTCAGTAAATAGCACCTTTTGCAAGCCTTCTTTTTCATTATGGAGTTGTATTCTTTGAGGTTACACAGCATATACAACTTAGGGGTGTGTGTACCAGGAGAAGAACTCACCAAATGGTGCTAGAAAATACAACTGACATAATTATTGAGCAAAGCCACCTTTAAGCAGCATTCGCAGCACACTGCATAGAATACATCCATGCTTCTCATCGATCAGAGACTTTGTCAATAGAGGGAAGAACAAATAGCAGCTTCTCAGGGATCTTGGTAATCACAATAAAACCCCAGGCCCTCAAGACATGCTCCTTTGTCTCAACTTGAGGAGCACTATTAATATAAGAAAGCATGACAAGAAGGACAATTACAGAATCTGTTTTAAAAAGCTATTGCTACGTATGCGAGCACCAAGCAAAGTAGCAAAAGTTAAGTAATAAATTACTATTTAAAGTTAATATTTTAGAATTATTGAATCATAGAATGGTTTGGGTCAGAAGGGGCCTTAAAGGTTGGACAGGGCTTGGAGCAACCTGGTCTAGTGGAAGGTGTCCCTGCCCATGGCAGGGCATTGGAACTGGATGAGCTTTAAGGTCTTCTCCAACCCAAACCAGTCTGGGATTATTGCTATTTTTTAATCTTAAATATTCCATCCAGTTGGATTTTATTGTGTTTAAAACAATACATTAACATCTCTTGGTTGGCAATACAGACTGTAGCTTGGCCAGGCATCATATAAACAGCTGATGACTCAAAGAACTCATAAAGGCTTCACTCAAGCCACTCAGCTTCTCCCTGGTTAGGATGCTACAGGCTTGTGATCCATTCATCCCTCATGCTTCTAAGAAGATCTGATCTATGCTTCTTGGCTCATGAGAGGAGGCCTTCAGTTCCATGTGATTTCACAGCTATAAGTAACAAAATCACCACCACAAATTTGACTGACTAGTGAAAATATGTCTCTGTTTAGCCAGAGAGCCCTTCAGACCAGCTGGTTTCTCAGCCTATCCCCTAGAAGCCAGTGCTGAGCTAGCACTGCTGGGGCAGTTTCCCACAGGAACACTATTACTGCTTGCTCATGGCAGGGAAAGGAGGCCATTACCCCTCTTCTGTTGTGTCTGGCAGCTGCTGGAAAGCACACAAATATCAACTCTCCCTGATGCAAATGGTGAGAGAACACAGAATAAATGTCAATAAACCAACCCTGAAAAGCTACCCTAAATGCAGGAAAAAAAATTAAAAAAATAATAATTTTTATGCACAAACTGGTGCCAATCCACAGACGCTCCCCTTTCAGCAGTTGCCAGGATAAATTTCCCCTTTGGGCAGACAATCTGAAACCTGATCCCATCATAAATGAGAATGTGCAGCTTTACTTGAGCACAAAGTGAATAAAATCAACCTAGAATTTTGCCCAGGGAAATTAATCATTCTCAGCACCTCTGCAGATACAGTCTATCCCTTTAGCACTGACCTACATACTGCACAGACTGGGTTTCAAAACAACCTAACACAGTTAAATCAAAACTGCCCAACTTCCCGGTCCTTCCCTTCATTCCCTGAACACGAACAACCGACTGACCGGTTGCCTGGTATCCTGTGTTCAGCAGTAGCAGTCATTTTTCTCCTTCTCAGTAGCTGGTGCAGTGCTGTGTTTTTGACTTTCAGCCTGGGAGCAACACTGATAACATTGGTGTTTTTAGTTGTTGCTATGTAACGTTTACTCTGACCAAGGACTTTGTGAGTCTCATGCTCTGCCAGGGAAGAGGGGAAGCTGGGAGGAAGCAGAGACAGGACACCTGACCCAAACTGACCAAAGAGGTATTCCATACCACAGCACGT
>JBCJKH010032902.1:0-13508 GCA_039877255.1 Loriculus beryllinus
CATCTGTATTATAGCCAGAGATAGTGACACTAATCCGCCTTCTAGAAGAGAAGAAATACTTTTATTTTTTTCCCCCAGAAAAGTAATGAAACAGCATAAATGCGTGTTGAACCTCTGACCATCAAGATGACAAAAGTGTCAGGACATACTTTCAATGAAAAGGTGTTGTGGTGACCCAAATGAGCAAAATTGTTTCCCATCCTTTTGCACAGCCTGTTGAGATGTGATACAAGACCTACAGCAGACTTAACACCTTCTGCCTGATAGCATAGGGCCATAAAGCACAAGAATCAGTAAATTCAATCACATAAAATGACTGTTTTCTGAACCTACAGCGTGAGAAGCCTTTCACCATTTTGGCAAGCTCTGCATAATAAATCTCCTGCTCTGGTTGGCAAATGATCAAAAATTATGTCCTACAAGTTAAAAAATTCACCAGATTATTCTTTTACTATGATGTGAAGTTTTTCCATTACTAATGAATTAAGTATTAAAATCAAAACAACTCTGAGTTCACTGTCCAATCTGGAGTACACATTTCTCTGCAGGCAAGCAGCAAGAATACATTCTTGATTTCCTTTCCTTTCTCTTTTCCCACTTTATTCAAATGGGAGAAGGGGAAAAAAAAAAAAAAAAAAAAAAAAAAGAAGGGCAAAAATCCAGGAAAAGAAAAAACACACAAACAGACCCAAACCCCCACAAAACAGCCCCCCTTCCCCCTCCCCCCCCCCAGTAGCCAGTGCAGAAACAGAGGCTGTGTTTTCATGGTAATCTTTTATTTTACTAATTTTAAGGAACTATTACCACATAGACAAAACAAATCTTCTAGTTAGAGGACATGCTAAGGATCATAGAATCATAGAATGGTTTGGGTTGGAAATGACCTTAACGATCATATAGTTCCAACTCCCTGCCATGGATAGGGACACCTTCCACTAAACCAGTTTGCTCAAAGCCCCGTCTGACCTGGTCTTGGGCACCTCCAGGGATGGAAGTGTTCTACCCTCTAGAAGAGGGTATATTCAGACTAGGTATAGGGAAGAAATTTTTGTGATGAGGGTAGTGGAACAGTTGAACAGGTTGCTCCGAGACGTGCTAGATGCCCCATCCCTGGAAACACCCAAGGGCAAATAAGGTTGGACAGAGCTCTGAGCAATCTCATCTACTTGAAGATATCCCTGCTCATTGCAAGGGGTTTGGACTAGATGATCTCAGAAGGTCCTTTCCAATCCAAACTGTTTTACTATTCTATGATAGTGTTGCCTCTGATGACTTCTAGGGCATTCATTCTGACTTCTGGAAAGCTCAAGCCTAATATCTTGTATCCTTCGTGGGTGGTCTTGCCACAGAGCTGTTGCACAGGTGGAAAACTATTGCCGTTTTATCTCATTTTAAAAATATAGACCTTTACTGTCCCAAGAATTTTTACTTTCCACGTGTCCACAAACAGAAAGTGCTGAGTTTCTTGCTCAGCTTGGAAATAATTGTCTTTCAGTAAAGAGCTAAAAATTCTTTTTCCAGTTGACCCCACAAGAGGCTGTCAGTGACTGAAATCAGAGAGTGAAACTGAAGCTGTGTATAGAATATGCCTTCTCATCTCCAGCTTATCATTTCAAACTGTAAAGTATCTGCCTGAATACTACTTTGGCAGCATTTGTTCTGGGCCACTTTCTTAATGAACATCCTGGTTTTGTGGCCTGACTGCTTGAAACATGTAATTTCAGTGGAGTGCACAACCTAGAAGAAAATATAATATACATGTTTTTTAATGTTTGCAGTGGCAAAACCACTTTGTCTGCTCTGCTTCTGGAAGGTATCCTGAAAAATGGGAATTAATAAATGGATCACACTTGCAAGAGCTCTTATTTTGTCCAAAGAAATTGGCATTAATAATCATAAATGTCATACTAATGTAGTACTAGCTCTAATTAGATCCTTCTGTGCTATGTGATATGTGCCTGAAATGATAGAAAATATGATAGTATTTTGCTTCCTCCCATTTCCCAGCAATCTGGACAGGTATGTTTACTCGAAATCAGTCTCACTGGACATGAAATCTTTGATAAATATAGCGGCTTCTTTGTGGGTATGCGGCAGACTCATGTAACCACCATTTTATCATCAGTATGAGATTTGAGGTAAGTCTGTCACAGCTAAATAGTTTTGAAATGTTTATGAGCAGTTGTGCTCTGAAGTGTAGCCCAGAAGGCTGGGGATTTGTTGCCCTTTCTGCAGGTGCTGGCGAGGTTGCTGCTGCCAGCGTTTGGCTGCCGTGGGGTTATTTGCCATTTCATACGTCTGTTCATTGTGGCCTTCTGCCTCCAACAGGTGTTAAAATACCAGAATAACCCCAAATCCTTACTTCTTATGATAAAGTGTGAGAGGGTTTGTGCTGTATCCACATGGTATTCCTGGTTAAGTCTTATTAGGCAGATTAGTTAAATATATTTATTATATTTAAACAGACTTATTACACACTTATAAAACTTGTCAAGAATTGAGCAATTAGTGTAGTTCCCCTTAGCTGGATTTTTATCGCTCTGATAAGGAATATATGTCCTACTAGGACATATTTGGGGAGGGTGATAATTACTGCCATATCTGTCAGCAGTGTTGCAGTGCTTTGATAAAAGGCTATTCTGCTCACAATCAGAAGACCAAGAAGTTATTTTTGGCTTTGTTTATGGAAAAAAAGGCATTTTGTGAGGTTATAGTTGGAGTCTGTGGAGCAAAAAAGACTAATAGTTTCTTGGCATCATAGCTTACAATCAGGCAGAAGGAGGAACTCTAAGATCTTCAGTCAGCATTGGGAGCTGGTACTCTGGTTTGAAGACGCAAGTGGCTGTATCCAAATGCCCATCATGATTGTGCATGGTTAAAAATTAATTTCTTTTCTATATGGTTCTACATGAAGGTGAAGCATCATGTTGGGAACTGAGTGCTTCAACCATTGTTTTGCAGCATTGTTGAATTGTTCTTCCTTTATTCATTTCCAACCAAATTGACATCTTACGTTGTGTTAAGAATGAGGACTCCCATTCTGGATGGAAAATTTAGTTGGATATTATTAACAGTTGTGATAATTTAAATTTCAAAAATGTTAGTCTGTGGGCTGCAGAAGTGAGGTGTTCTTACGCAAAAATGGCCTTAGACAAAATTGCATACGAAAAAATACTGTGCCAGGCACAAAGCTGGACTTGATGGGGTACAAGAGGAATATAGTTTGCCCAAATGATATTTCAGGAATGGATTGTAAAGTCGGACTCATCCATGGAAATGGGGCTAAGGTTTATCCTCAGTGTCTGGTAGCCTCTTAATACCAATACATCAATGGAAGTACCCACTAACAGAAGGATAATCTGTGTCAAGAGACAGCCTTCAGCTAGCCTTTCAGTTTGCAATAAACTTAATTCATTATGAAATTAGAACTATTTTAGCATTTAAGCAAAGTTTAGAAAGAAAAAGGAACTTGCTTCTTCATGGCAGATAGAGATAAATTTATTGTCTATACATAGTACAGTTCCCTTATGCATAGGCTGATTGGATGTCATGCTTATTTTCATAAACTTTTTTTATATCACCCTGATTCCATGAAGGATCACTCTATTTTTATTTTTTTTTTCTGTGGTTTATCCTGAATGTGTATTTGGCTGTGACTGGAGTACAAGACTGTCAGAAACCAGGGAGGTCTTCCAGGAGACAAATCTGTTGCTGGGGCCAGCAGAAGATACTGAAATGTGAAGTGAGGCTAGTTCAGAATAACCGGGTCTTGTGTGGCTCAGGACAGAGTACAGAAGCTGCTGTCCCACACAGTGCTTGGCTGTTGTGACTCAATTTGCCTATTGTGGTTTTAGGGCTGTTTTAAAAATTAGATTATTCCTGACACCAGAGACTGCAGAGAAACTATTGTAAGGTTTCTTTCTTGTTGAAAAGAAAATACTATACTGATTGGTACAGTGCTGGAAAGCTGGCAAGCTATCGGATTGATATCACACCCCCATCTTTTTCAGGAGGTGGAAAAAATCTGTGTGTGTATATGTGAGTTGTGGTGTATAACAATTTGTATTGGTTTTCATAGAATCATTTAAGTTGGAAAAGACCTTTTAAGATCATCAAGTCCAACCATTAACACAGCACGGCCAAGTCCATCACTGAACCATGTCCCTAAGTGCCACATCTATGTGTCTTGGTGATTCCACTACTTCCCTGGGCAGCCTGTTCCAATGCTTGACAAGCCTTTTGGTGAACACACTTTTCCTAATAGCCAATTCAAACCTTCCCTCCCATCGCTGTTTTCTTTACTGGGTGATGCCATATTGATGCCCTCCCTGTCTGCTTTATTCAAGTAAGGTGGGTTTTTTTCTTCTTTAATAAGGTTTTTCTTCCTGTTTAAAATTGTGACATATCAGTTAATATTTACTATGGTATACTACTTTTTATTTAAAAAAAATAAAATTAAGTGCTACAAATTCTAGAGCCAGCATGTTTGACATACCACCAAAGGTGAAAATTTCTGCTTTAACTTCTCTGTAGTAGTCTCTAGTGTGTTCTGTGGATAAAGAAATAGTATTTTCAGCTTGTTCAGTTCAATAGATAAATAGACTAATTTGGAATTAAAATGCAGTTGCATTCTCTTCAATTTTATACATATAAGAAGAAGTATCTTTTAATCTTGAATTTGTTAAAGATGTGATCATCAGGAGTTTCAGCTCATTTAGCTGAAAAGATGACTTCCTTTTGATTTGTAGATAATTTTCCTAAACTGTGGTTTAATGATCAAGGGAGGGAGGAGATTGTGTTTGTGTGTATGAATCCAGAAGTCTGATAAACATGCATAACTATTTTTAGGATATTATTGTCTACATTTCTAGTTTCAATCTGAATGCAGTTTGACACAAATTACTGAAACAACCTGTTTCACTGTTCCATAAATTAAAATGCAAAATGTCAGCAAATTAATACATTTTTTCATAGAAAGCCACGTAACTATGTTTTCATTTATGTAGTTTGTGTGAAAATATATATAACTTGTATAGCATTCTGATTAGCAGCAAGTAGTGATGAAAAGTTGTGGTTAATTAGAAACCAACAGATTTTCATAGGTAACAATCAAAAAAGAGATCTTACATTAAGAAACAAAATGGAAGAGCAAATACTCGTGAAAGTATTTTAATACATTTAGATAAAGGTTTCTTATTAATTCAGAACCATGCTCTTTCCAATTATTAAACTCAGTTCTTTAAATTGATCCACAAATGATGTATTACCCTTAACACTTTAATTCTAACATGTAAAGAAAGCAGTCAGATTAAACATAAAAGTATTAGATGGGATATTGAAACTCTTCTATAATTGGCTTTCCTCAAAAGTAATTGTTCCAAATATATCACAAACAAAATCCGTTTTGCTTTTGGATAAACTTATCCCAAAGACACTTTTTTCACCTTCTGTGTGAATTGGCTAAGACCTCTGGAGAGAGAGAACAAATTTTCCCTTTTTTACACAGATTGGCTTGTGCCTAAGAGTATGACTTAGTATCATGAGGAGGAGAAACCACATTGAATCAAATCTAGGCTGTTTTCCAATAAACTTTTGTTTAGCAGGTCAATTTTTAAGGAGTAACACTGATAGATATATTCTTAAGATTAATGGAACAACAAGAAGGAAGAATATAAGATTGGATATGAGGAATAAATGCTTTACTGTGAGAGTGGTGAGGCACTGGAACAGGCTGCCCAAGGAAGCTGTGAATGCCTCATCGCTGGCAGTGTTCAAGGCTAGGTTGAACAGGGCCTTAAGCAGCCTGGTCTGGTGAAAGATGTCCGTGCCCATGTCAAGGGGTTGGAACTAGATGATCTGGAGGTCCTTTCCAACCCAAACCATTCTATATATAAAACTGTTCAGTAGTCTAAAACAAACTTCCAAAAAGATAACACTGTAAGTGTTAGTTTGGGGTCTTGTCAGAAATTTGTAATCAAATTTACAGAAATACACTTATCTATCACTTGCATTTATCTGTCACATATAAGTGTTATTTATCGATCACATAAACGTGATTTATCAGTTGAAACAAGATAAATGAGCATTCACCAAATGTTAATTTGAAGGTCAGTCAGATACACAAATGTGCTTCTAATTAGGAAAAATACTTAGAAGGATAGTATTCTAGAAGCAGATTCTTCTCAGATGAAAAATACCAAGTTAAAAAACCACTATAAAATAGCCTTTTGGAACCAGAACAGGGGTTTATGGACCATAATTTCCTATCTGCCAGTACAGGCCAGTAATGGATTCTTGGAGTGGAGGAGCCAAGGCCCTTCTTGATGCCTTCCCTAGTAACCGCCTTCATTTCTGATAAAGAAGGATTCAGGGCTTTCTGAACTGGAAGCTGAATTCTTTCTGTTGTGCTCAGTAGATCCAAAGCATATTCCATTGCATAGTTTCATTCTATGCCCCTAATTTTTGAGCTGTAAGTAATAGTAAATATCTCCTTTTAACTTGATGATTGTGTAGACATGCCCAATTTAGTCAGCTTTTTCCCCACCCTAAAGACCTCTAGTCTGTTATCATTCAAACTCCACTGTATCATTTTTCCCTGTTCTTTTTCTACACAAAAAGAAGAAATGTGAATCCCCATATCTGAATTTCTTAAAGTGGGTGTTGATTAGGTTTCACCAGGGAAAAGCAAAGGGCTACAGGAGCAATTATTTATTGCATCACAAGTAGGTAGAAATACAGCTTACTAATTTTATCCTAATGCACTTGAGAGGGAAGAAATCCAAGCAGTGAAAATAAAAGCATCACATGTCCTCTATTATTTGCTTATGGAAGCAGTAATACACAGTAGATAGTATTGCAAACTGGTCTTTTCCCGTTTAAGTCAATGTCAGTGGATTGACTTCACTAGAAGCAGGTTATGCCCAAATGGTAAATACCGCATTTGCGTTCTTCCAACACTTCTGAAACAAATAACTGCATGTCCTGATTCTATTTTTATATATGCAAATTAAAATAAAAAATAGCAGCTGATATTTTTGCTGAGCAATGTTGACCTGTGCGTGCTTGGTCAGTAATTGCAGTGCTGTTTACTAAGTAAATCTGTTTCTTTGAGAGAAAGCAGTTTTTAAATTATGTTATATTCTTCCATGTCCTTTTGATAAGTATAGATTAGAAGCTCCTGTCTTTCAGCCTAACTGCTCCAGACAAAAACAAAGCCAAGACAAAATAACAGGTCTGGTAGCTTAATTGCAATTGTTAGCCATGATTAAGTGTATCTGAAGTATACAAAAGTGAGAATGAATGTAAGTGTTTTTTCTGGAGTTGACTTGAAATTCCCACATCCCATATATGAAGCGTCAGGAGTGTATTTATGTGATCCACATAAGCTAGTTAAAAGAATAACATCCGTTTGGGCTTTCAACTTAGGTTTCAAGAGAATTGCAAGAAGAGAGAGCAGATTTTCTGTTCCTTGAGGTGTACCCATCCTTACTCTGGCTTTGGAGTGGGCATTATGTCCTCTAGCATTAGACAGTATGCTGCACTGTGGATGTCTTGGTGGGAGGCAGTCATCCTACACTCCCTTAATAGTCAGTGGAGAGAAATAGGCAGTAGGGTGCAGTTTTTCTGGCCTGCTTTAGAACACTAGTTTCTAACAAGATGAACTGCCTTCAAATAGTTTAAGAGTATCAGCTTTTCTACGCTGATTTTAAGGGTCAGGCGACATGTCAGGCAGTATGTGTCTTTTGTCTCATCCTGTATGCTTCTCACTCACGTAGAGTTGTTTCTACTAATACCTATCGCTGTCAGCTATTTCTGCCTTGGCCACCAAGTGCATAACAGATGACAAAACTTAACTGTACCACTGTCATCAAAGGAGGGTTGTTTTGTTTTGTTTTCCTGATCCTGAGAGATTTTGCTTCAGATGATCCAAGCCAAGGGAAGGTCTCATTACCAGCCTTGACAGAAAAGAAAGTCTATTCTGCTTTCATATCATTATGGAGACTCACATGTTGTGTCTGCAGAAATCACTACTGCCCTGCAAATTGACAGGTTGAGTCTCAGATAACTCCTATATCAGTTATTTTAACATTTTCATTTGCTAATATTCTAAAGGATCCATTTTTAATTCAGCATTTATATTGCTTGGCTACAACTCAGCAACATGTCTAAACTCAGCAAGTATAGCACACATAGGTTTAGTCAAAGAGAAGGGTGAGATACACGACGTGTATATATTTGTGGATGGATACTGACGTATCTCAGACATGCTAGATTTAAAACCTGTGTCATTGTTTCTAGCTTTTGTAATTGACTGTGTGGTTTTGTCTTATTTAAATTAGGTCAGTATGTATCTCGTACATCCTTGAGGCTTCTTCCAAGTCGATGTGCTTCCTGAAACAGAACAGTGTTGCATCCATTTTTGAGGAGAGCTCCAGCATATCACTTTTCAGGGGACTTCCCCCCCAGTCATGGGACATAATAATATTTAAAAAAACCCTAAATCTCTTTTCAACGTTTGAACTCTGCAAATGAAAGCAGGCCTTTTACTGAACCGTTTTCAGGCTTACGAGCTGCCTTCTTGCATTTCCTTTGCAGTTGACCCTATAGTCCTATTTTGAATTACCAGCTGAAAATAAGGTTTCCCTTCAAAGGGTGGTTGCTAGGGGTAACTGGCACTGACGCCAAAAGATGAATACTCTACCTACTTAGGATAATGCCTACTTTGTGAGCTAAATAAAGAGCTAAATTGCAGAGAAGGAAGTTGGATAAATTTGAGATATCAAGAGAGAAAACCTAAGATTATTAGGGATGCAGAATTCAGAAAGGTTTATTGCCTTTTGCCCCAGTAATTGTCTGATATGCAGATCGTGTATGCTGCTCTGCAGCCAGGGACTTGGCTCTCTCAGTCCTGCTGATACACCGAATGGTATCCATACTTCTGCCTCTGCCTGGATAATAGACAAAGCTGTGGAAGCTAGAGGCAGGGAAGCAGAATGTTGTGCATGGAGTAATTACTTTGAGTTTTACACAGGAACGATGGTTACTGAGATTGCAAGAAGTTTCATATTTTAGGCTTAAGATTAAGAGGCTTAGCTGCTGCTGTGGGAGTTACTGTTGGAATTCATAATTTCTCAGCAAAATTCTTGCAGAGTTTGTGTAAATGAATGAGAAAAACCTCTCTGTATCTAATATATAATGGAAGGAACTTATTATTTTGATATTTGATTCAGATGTGGAAGCAGTCTTAGCCTCTGTCCCACAAAAAAGCTGCTGATGTTTTGGTGCATTATGGCAGAAGGAAGCTTTCAAAATACTGATGATAATACTGATAATGCTGAACAATACCTTCAGAACTTGATTTCTATTGTTGAGCATATTTGAGCAAAAGGAGATGCAAACACATCACCCATATAATTTAATATCAAAAGATGCAAGCTCTTGATTTCTTACAGTTAACACACTGAATAATTTCTCAGTAAGTGTTTCACCATATGCAGCTACATACACTGATGTGATTTTCAGAAACTGTTTTGTGTGATTTTGCTCTAAGAAATACAGCAAAAGCTGGGGTATGAATCTCTATAAGTGATTTGGTTGGCTGAGCAGTCAAGACTATTCCTTATATAAATGTTTTCTGCTGTTGCTGTTAGGAGTTTTCAGGCAAATCCAGTAGTTTGTTCATCAGATATATTCTGAAGATACAAACAAGTTTTTCTTCTCCCAGCCAATGCACTGCTGATTTTACCAAAGAAAACACATCCAGTTGTTTGACTAACCAGAGATCATAAACAGTAAGATGGCTCTGATTATATGCTGTAGCTTACATTTATGTTGGAGATCTCTTTCTTGCTCTCTGCAAAGGCTGTGAGCACCTGTCACGGTTCTATGAGGAGACAGATTTCTACAGGATGGCAGCAAGATAACAAGCAAGCTGCTGCTTTCACTTTTCTTGAGCTTTTATTATCATAAACTCCACTCTGGAGGCAACAAAGAAGAGTCACACCATGCCTCACAGAAGCGTGAGCTTAAGGTGACTATCAGTGATACTTAGTGAAATACTGCGTGCAGGGTCAAAAAAGGCAGCAAGAAGTCTTTTCATTTCAAATGAGGTTTTAGGGTGGTTTGTTTTTTTTAGGTCCTGTAACATTCTGCTTTGTTTTGAGTATTTGCTTGGGTTGGGTAGCAAGGGTCCAGCTTTCAACATGTTCGGTGCATTGGTGGTGTCACGTAACACATGATCTAGGGAACTTGAGCCCAGGTAAGCACTATTTTTAATAACTGTAACTTAATAGAACTCATTTTCTATATCTCAGAAAAGAAAAATAGCTTTGCATAACTAAAAAAATATAGTAAGAATTAACTTAAGTATATACTTGAGCACTCTCAACAATCCTATGCTCCAGTGGATTTCCGTGGTTACCCTGGGATCAGGAGCAAGTGTTTTTCATGGGCAGCAGAACAGACAAATGAACATACAGTTTTCCTCTGTGGACTTCACTTGCAGTGTGTGCTCATCAGAACAGAACTGAAATTCTCCACCTACAAAACCATCTGATAAATGTCTACCTTTAAAAAAGCTAAACATGACATTCTTTGTCATGTACCACAAAACAGCAGATGAAAATCTGGCTTCTTTCCTGTGCACACTGTCCTCAGAATCAGAGCCTCCACTGTGGAAGTTACTGCCAGAAGAGACCAAGCAATGCCTGTGATTGACTGTTTCTCATTTCTGACTGCTATATGATTTTGCACAGCAGGCTTTCCAGGGAAGTTCTGGGATTGATAGAAAACCCTGTGTACTTATGCTTAAAAAAATACACTAGCCACGTGTAAGTGAGGATTCATGATTCACTCAGGACTTTACAACTTATTTGTCCAAGTAACAGTACTGTTGGGGATGCTGAAACAAAATTTGGAAGAGGAGAGAGTGGTAACTTCAGAAAGTCAATTTTCTGGACGTTTCATGAATTGAGGTGACATTGTAGCCATCTTCCAAAATCCTTTACCAGATTTGCAGTACAGACAAAGCTTTAGTCAATGCAGTTTAAACTCAGATTGAGTTTATAGTTGTTTACACTGAAAAAGTTGACTTGTTTTGTATCTTAATTAAAATCAACAGTAAATAGAGAATGCTTTCAATATAAAGGGTCTCCTCCTGTTTCATACATCAAAATGTTCAGTGTTTTTCTGACGTTTTAATTTTGATCTTTTCTTTGTAAAATAATGATCTAAGGAAAATTCCCCTAGCTGTAATGTTATATCAGATGTCTGTAGATGTCATGGAGGGACCTTGATTTCTTGCAGTTGTCATCAGTTTTATAATGAAACGAAATATAAGATAATAATTGAAGTTGAATATGCTGTCAATGTCTGGTGAAAACAAATGCCAAATGACCTGTTTGTTATCTTCTTGATACTGTCAGTGCAATGTGCCTATGTAGATTTTCTTATTCACTGTCTATTTAAAAAAAGAAATTACAACTATTTATAATTCTAATTTTACATTCTTTTAACTCTTTTTTTTTTTCTTCACTTCAGTGAATGCTGTCTTTCATCTTAACCATACAGCTCCATAAACTCTGCTTAACAGCTTTTTGGAAAGGAACAACTTCGAAAATAGTAAATACAAAAAAAAACCTATGTGCATGAAACATGAATTGTGGGACTCCTCTATTTTTTTACGTTCTTTTGCTACAGAGATTTTACCATCCTGAAGTAACGATTATCTAGTCCTCCTGTACAATTGGCGATGGCCATGAATGATGAATATCTGAATTAAGGCATTTTCTCGCTGAACTAGATGACACATTAGAATTGTAGAATCATAGAATGATTAGAGCTGGAAGGGACCTTAAGATCTTCTATTTCCAACTATTTCCATAGGCAGGGACACCACACACTACACCATGTCACCTAAGGCTTCATCCAGCCTGGCCTTGAACTGCCAGGGATGAAGCATTCACAACTTCCTTGGGCAACCTTGCACAAGGATGTTCCACAATCCAGCTATTTTTATGGTTACAAACAGATGTCTAACTTGAAACTTGAATTTATTTGCTTTATATGCATTTATATGCAGTTTATATGCATTTGCTTTTGTGCCAGACATGTTCCTTTCTCTCCTGTCTCTCCTCCCTCTCTGCGTTGAGTGTATTACACATATGGATCATACTCCCTTTGACTTTTGCTGCGCCAAAACAGCCTATCGCTCTTACCCTCCTCGTGTAAGACGTTTGACTGAAACAGACTGACTAGATTTATCCACTGTATTCCAGATCCTCTCACCTATGCCTCTTGCAGTTTACGTCTCTGTGTCTGTGGAGGATGCTACTCAGGCTGTTGATTTCTCTGTCTATAAGAACATACACAAGACCCTGCTGGTCAGTCAAAGATACGTTACCTGTAACTGCCAGTATGCACAGGTCTGGAAAGATGATGCCCTACACTCCAGTGAACTGTGGCTGTGCCTCAGTGGGGAGCTGCACTTAACAACTGCACTGATTGTACTTGGAAGCTCTTTGTATTTTGCCATTAAATTCTCTTTCAGCATTAGATTCTTCAGCTTGGTGTTGCATGTTGTCAGCACTTTACATCTTTAAAAGTGCTATACATGGCATTTCTCTCAAGGAGTGTCTCTTGTAGATTAGTGTTTGAGAATTCAGGAGTTGAATAACACAGGTTTATATTTCTACAGTATAAAAGTGCATGCTTCCGATTAGTTAAATATTCACAGAAGAATGTTGACTTCAGTGGTTCACTAAATTTTGCAGCATGATGTTGATTTATATTCAAGTAATACCAAAAGAATGTTACATAAGTGAAGTCGTGGGTTTAGACTGCGAGTGTGACAGTGACAGCGGTGGGTTAAGACATCAGTGTGATGGTGAAACACAAGCAAAACAACTTATTGTAAGACTATGAATACAGCCTTTGAAATGAGATTATTTTCTGATCTATTTCATGCAATTAGTAAGGTGGGATCACCTTACAAATCAGAAGTTTGGTGTTTGGACTCAAGACACTTGCTTAGACTCAGCAAGACTCAGCAACTAAAGGTTGTATGTTAGCCTGTAGAGAGGAAAAACTGCACCTCGTGAGGCAAAGATATTGTAACTCTCAATCATCTTTGATATTCATTTTAGGAAAGGATAAAGTGTGCTTTCCAGGCACCCAGAGCTTTCAGTCAGGTATAAGACATAGACAAGAGGGAGGAAACACTTCTAGAAATGAGTGGTGGGGTTTTAGTGAGTTTGTCTGTATTGCTTGGAGTCTTTGTATCTGAATACGCATAATTGCCATAGGAATAAAAGTTCGGTTGAATTGTTTGATAGATAAATGGCATCCTCTTCTGGAAAGTCATGTTGCAGTATATATAAATATATTTGAATATTACTATACAAACAGTTAACTAGCTATTAATGTGAGAAAAGATTCTTTGCAAATATGTTTTTTGGCTGTATTTTTATTTCCTCATCATTTTGTGAGTGTCGTGGTTTAAACCCGGTTTT
>JBCJKH010032903.1:0-17944 GCA_039877255.1 Loriculus beryllinus
GTCCCAGCAAGGGATGGCCATGCTCAGGAGACCTGAGGGACAATGCTTGGCCCTCAGGGGAGCTGGACCTGGTCGAACGGACTCCCTCACCTCAGAGGGTTCAACGTGAAGGCCAAGGTGTTAAAATGGGGCAAGGATGTTGTGAGCTCTCAGTTTTATCTGTCCGACCTGGGGCACCTTGGGAAGAGCAGAGCAGCGATGCTCTAAAGAAATGGCTTTTTAAACACGGTCTCAAATGAGGTGCTTTGAAATTTAGGCAATCACAACAAAAGATTTTTGTAGAAATGGAGTATATATCTGTATCCCTCCTGCTCACCTCAGGATCACTAATACTATGGAGTGTTCACCTTCAGTCCCTATGCGCTGTAGTTGCTCTTCGATGTCCACCCCTCTGAAGTACCAGCTCAGAGGGATTAAGCAGAGGATTGCTGTGCTGTGTTTCTGCTGAGAAATAAATCCTTTTCCTCCTTGTTCCTGCTGTCCATAAGATAGCGTATTGTGGAAATAATCTGCAGTTACAGCTCTTGATCAAACAGAAACGGCTGGTGAAGTCCAGCATTCCTGTTGTACTGGGAAACATCTCACTTCCCTCTATTGCTTATCCAGTGCAAGGACACTCAAAAGTCCTGTGCAGGGCTGGGACACACAGAGATTTAATCCAAAAGAGCCAAAATTCTGATTTTAAAGAAGATCAGTTGGACTTCATTTCAGTCCTTTTGTAGATGTCCCTGCCCATGGCAGGGGGGTTGGAACTGGATGATCTTAAGGTCCTTTCTAACCCTAAATATTCTATGATTCTATGATTCTATGTTTTGATCCAGCATGCAGGTTGGTATTATTTAGTTTACCTCTGCTTCACTTCCCAAGCTACAGCCATTTAAATTCAGAATAAAAGTGTATAAAAAATTATAACAGCATCAAACAATAAGGCAGGGACAGATACTTCACAGACATTTTCTATAACTTTTAGGTCCTCCTATTTTTTGTTAATTATTTTAAATACCATCTCAACATTTCATTTCCTTCCTTCTCAATGCACCTTCACCTATTACTCTCTTATTAGCTTTGCCACTCTGATTTTGAGCCCCCACTCCAGCACACTATACACTCCAAAATGATTTCTACCTTTTACACACAATAATATTGCTGTTACTAGCAACAGCCTCATCATTTACTCTGCACTAAAAAAGCAGGAGAGGTTCAGCCCCTGGGTAAGCTTTCTGGCTCCTCACTCTAATAACTAGTGCCACTAACACAATAAAATTTTATATCATCTTTATTGGATTCTTCCTGGAGAATTATAGGAGGAGCACTGGTTTGTAGAGCAGATGTGTGAAGCTGCAGACAGAATTGCATCTGTTTCCTTTTTGCCACAAATTGTTTTGTATCATCCCCTGTTGACTGCAAAATTTAACATACTGTCACTGTACATCACGTTTGTAATAAAATCATTGTTAAGCATAAACACATTATCCCCTTTCTACCTTTTTTTCCCTACCTCCTATTCTGTTCTTTCCAATAACAAACTGACTTTATTTACTCCTTCCTTCTCATCCCCCAAACTAGATTTTTCTTCCGGCCCTGGTATTCTGGCTCAGCTCCAGAAGTTTGATGCTGGTTTTTACTGCAGTCCTGAGAGTGAAACGGAGAACAGGGGAGGTGGGCAAGTGTCAGTAAGAATCTGTGGCTTTCCACTAGATCAAAAAATATTTGGCATTATGTTCCTTGATGGCTTTATTATTTTTTACCCAAAACCTGTGAGTGGAAGAGAAATAAGACACTGTCCAGATCCAGATATGGAATTAAAAGAGGAAGCAAACTCTGTCTCCAAGTTGCCAGCAGCTTCTGTTCTCCAGGCTGGAGTGATACCCTGCTACTTTTGCTATAACCAAGAGTGCTTTGCAACGTTGCACCTCCCTGGGTCACTGCAGCCACTCTGGTTTTCAGGCTGCTGAAGAAACCAGCTCTTGGTTGCTGATTAACACAGAAAACAAAGACATCTGAGACTGCATTGCCATTCACAGGCTCAGACAAGCTTATTTTGCACATTTTCCTACCCAAGGGAAGATGACGTTAACATAACAGTCATCCAAAGTAATACAGTTATCTTTGAGAAATACATGTTTTTTGAGGGATGGGGTCACAGCAGCTGCAGCTATCCTGCCTCCCTGGTGCTCAGCTGCACAACCTCGGAAAGCAGGAAAGCAAGACTCTCCTCTGCCTGCACCATCTTGCATAGACATGGTGCAAAACCCCACAGGATTGCTTGGAGCCATGGCTGTACATCATTCCCAACAATAGTGTCACCTTCTGCCATCCTCACAGGGGAGCACTGCTGTACAGCTAAATATTTGGGTATGGTGCCAAGTTGGGAATGCAGCCGACACAGGCAATAATGAGGGGAAGCCGATGGGATTATGGCTGAAAATCACATCAGCAATAAAAATGCCAGGGATAGTCACAAGCCCTTTAAAGGGCTCTGTCTTATTTGCATTTTCTTATGCTGCTCAGAAAACTTAATGAAGTTTAGCTTCTGTCATTGAGATAAACCAGCTCTGTTGTCACCTGTACTAATTAAAAGTCAGCCTCCAAGTGCTTAAAGCTTGTCTACACTTGAAAATTAATTCCATTTGTGATAGCATATACCTTTAAATTGCAGCAGCCATTCCAACTAAACTAAGATATTTATTTTGGAATAAGAGTGCCTTTGAACTGGGATCAAATTGGTAGAGCAGTTGCTTCTCTGCCCTGTCCCAAGGTAAGAAAACTTTGCATAGGAAATGATTGAGAGGTACCTCTTTCTAAGTATTCCCATGCACAGATGAGCCCTCAGATGGCTGAATGACAGCCACCTTCCTTTCTGTATGCTTCTTTCTGCGTTGTGCCTCACCAGCTGAGCTAAAGCTGCAAGCAACAGATGATACATTTCTGCAAACAATGTGCTGAGCTAAATGGATATAATTATTGTTATTAAAGTTTTAAGGGCTTTAAAGGTGTTTGTACAAGCCAAGAAAACTTAAACATGGACTAAAACCTTTCTAAGAAAACTAAAGTATTTTTTAAATATTTTATGAAAAAGCTCAGAATAGAGGAAAAAGGCTGTGAACAGCTGGGATTATTTCTCTTTATGTGCATGTAGAAATATAACTATCAACCTCTTTAAGAATGGCTAGAAAATCAACACTAGGGAATATAATAAGTTCCTATTACCATTAAGGGTGCTTTTGCATTTTACTCTGAGAGCCCCAGTATCTGAGACATTTGGAAAACAAGGAGTACCTTAAGAGCACAAAACAGAGCTCTCAGTCTTCCTTCCTTTCATATCTTGCTCTCTGTGCTGTGTGTTTGAGACTGAATGCTTTCCTAATGCTTGCTAGCATAGAATAGCTAGAGTAGAATAGCTAGAATAGAAATAGCATCTTAAAATCATCAGTGCTAGGGAAACATGCCTGAGACAGAGCTAGAGAAGACATGGAGGGGAACAATGTGACATGCATAGCTTGGCTTTCGTTGTCTATGTTGGATGATGTTCACAGGGTAGAAAGATGCTGTTTGAAAGGAAAGGCTGTTCCTACTCAAAGGGACATAACTGGGGGGGGGGGNNNTGGTATTTCAGGTATTCTTCAGATTGTTTTGTAAAGGGCTCATAGGGCATAACTCCAGGTTGGCCCTTAGGTTTCTGGCATCTCCATCAGGGAAAGCTAGTGAGATTGGAAGTTTTTTCAAGATCTGAAACGAGAATCATTCATTACCTGTGAGAGGGAAGGGATCATAGCACTTTCCTCATCCATTTTAAGCAGAGAATTTGGAGAATGTTGAAGGAAAATCATAAATGGAGAGCCATATTTAACAAAGGATGCTCTTCACTTGAAAATAAACAATTTGGCAGTCCTTGCAAGGCTGTCTGACCATTCTGCTTCACCTCTCTGACCAGGGAAAAATAACAGCATTTTTCCTCTTTTACATGGAAAAGAAAATTGTGAGTGCAGTGTGAATGGAAATGGGCTTCCCTTGCTGTTAAACACAAAACACTTTAATTATCATCTACTTACTATAAAATCACAGTCTGATTCCCCACATGGCTGCCATCTATTTTTGGTGGGACTCTTCCAGTATGTTTTGTTCAATGTCTGCAGAAGATTCTTTCAGAGCAATTGGCTAAAGACTCAAATAATGCCAGCTTCCTACAACATGAATGGAAACCTCTGCTCTGGGGGGGATGCTGGTAAAACAAGAGCTGCCCTCCACTAAGTTATTACGGTGCACTATTCCTGAAGTAGTAGAGATAGATAGTGAATACTAATAAACAAAGCCCTAGAAATACCACAATAAGACAACCTCCTTTGTATATCCTGCTCATGTATATTGTTCTGTCCCTCCTTTCATTTTCTTATGCTTTTCTCAAATTAGATGTTTATTACCCTGGATGATCTTGTATGGACAGTGCCTGGGGGAACAAGTAGCAGAGTCACTCTAGCACTAATATTGCAGTGAGCTGCTGTACCTTCATGAAAGACATCATCCTTTTGTGAAGCTACAAGATCTCAGGTAGTGGTTGTCCTTACTCAAAATGCAGCCACAAAATCTTCCCACATGGTGAAATTAATTGTTGGGGGGAGGAAAGCTACCTATTATTGCCCAGAGGAAAATACCCAAGAGACACTACATATCAAACTCCAACATATGCCAGTACATGTGTGTACACATATATGCAAGGAACTGTTCTATGATTCTATGTGCAAACACACACAGAACAGGACTACACAGTCGCTTTCCAACCTGACCTGAACGAAAATACAGCATGCAATTGGCAGTGGTCATCCATCTGGGATGAGGTGTTCCTCCTGCTGGTATCCAACCACTCGCTTGAAAATGAGTTGCTTGGCAGTAGAAATGCTTCCACAGCTGGAAACCATGAACAAGTCAAAGCAAATAAACAATCCCAAAATTAGGTTTAAACCAGAGAATTAAACATTTCAAACATAATTTGAAAGTATACCAAAATTGGCTGGTGTCTAAGAGAGCATTTAGTAGCTCAGCGCTTCTCTTCTGCACTTCAGATATTAAGGAGAGAAACAGAGGACCAGTCTTAGATGAAGCAATAAATAATGGACACTTTCAACACATGATTTGCATTTGAATTAACTAGGCAGCTAAATTAATTCATCCATTATGAAAGGAGAATTTTACTGCCTATATTTTCAGGCTCCCTACTGCGCTAAGTTAAATGGGCATTGAGGCAGGGACTACTGGCTTCATAGAAATTGCTACTAAATTAGTTTCCCCCCCAGTTATCATCTAGTTCACACTCACAATTTGAAGCCTAGTGCTGGTAGAAATAATTGTCCCAGGGCCTTGTTTTCGCTCCACTGCTCATATTGGTGAGGGTATGCAACTATGATGGCTCTTTTCCGTAATATGGGACTAACTCAAAGGTTTTTGCCTCCGTCCTCATAAGGGTTAAATCACATAGCCAAGGTTATTTTGTATTAAATATCAATTTAAAAGTCTGGTAAGGCTGAGGGGCGATTTCATTGCAGCATTAGTTCAATTACTCCCTTGAGAAAACATCAACTAATCTTAAAGTAGATAGTTGATGCAGTATGACAATAGATTATTAATTATATAGCTCATAGCATTAAGAGATATCTGGAGGAAGACAAACTTGGAGACTTACAGAGCAGTCAATATATTACGTTGGGTTTAATAATTCATTAACATTGTGTTTGCAACTGAACAAAACTGATATTTTCATGAACTGTACCCTCAGGACTTTCAAAATCATGCTCAAAAATGCTGAAAACATTTGAAGAAAGGGAAAAGAAGTACTGTCATCCCCTCTTTGCAAGGTAAGAGCAGAGGAGGGCCTGTAGCTCACGCTTTTGTGATCATTGTGTCCTTCACCCTGGTCTATCTCTTTCCCCTCTTTAAGGAAACATTTTACTTTTTCCCCTTTAATTTTTTCATAATGTAGAATAAAATTATGACAGTCCTCACAACGCCAGGATATTACTCCATCAGCCCATTGATTTTCCGCACTCTGCTTGGACCATAACAGTGGAACGAGGAAGAGGAAGGGAGAAAACAGGAGAGCAATAACTCAGTGCTACACTCCTTGCAATTGGACCATGATCCACCATCTGAGATAGCTCTGGCACCAAAAGCAAACAGTTAGAAACAATTAAGCTCTTTCTTTGGAAAGCCATGGCAAAAAAAGCTGCATGAATCAATGCCTACTAAAGCCACCCAAATAACTTCCACTGTCCTTCCTCACTATCAATTTCTTCCATGCAGAAAGCAAAGTGTGTTGCAGTGGAAAAACACATCGTTACATCAAGTCAAAAGGGATGGTCTGTTTATTTTTGGCAGGGAGCAGGATTTGTGACAATGTCATTGCTGCCCGTGTCACTTCAATACCAAACAGGACATTCTGTATATATATTTTCAGCATTAAACATAAGCAACAAGATGTGTTGTCCTGTAAGTCACATCCATCAAGATCTAAATCCATTTACAGAATTGCTAAGGTTTCTTCCCTTGCTTTTAGTTCCATAGCAGATTAAAAAATTTACATTTAAACAGAGTGACCTGAACACCACAAGAAGATGAGACTTAAAATATTGATTCTCTTATTAGTGGAAGGTTAGAGCACAAAGCATCCAGCACAGAGCAAGGATAGACTGATATTGTCTAGAGCAGCTAATGCCCTGGAATGTTAAAGGGTAACTTTAAAAGTATACACTATATAAGGAGCATAGAAATTACTTGGGTGAATGCAATTAAGCTACCTGAAATGACTGGCATTTGCAATTGATTTTTGCAATAGCCATCTTTATACTGAGGAAACTCTGACTGCACTTGGGTGGATAACAAATGGAGCAGATTGATTCCCCAAAGGGCTCTCTGATTTATATCAGCTTGCAAAAATTTAAAGACCCAGACTTGTAGCTATGGTGTATCTAAATATCACTTTTATCATCATCAGCCTCTGGCTGGGAAGGTGACACTCCCTTTAGGGGCATTCTCAAAATACTAGGCAATTCAGTATCAAAAATAAGGAAGAACAAAAGTATCTCTCAAATGGCAGTTATGAGAAGAGGATTTCTTCAAGATTCATTTCAAAAATTCAATATATATTTTATATTAAATATTATTTATGCAGTCCTTGAGCTTTCTAATTGAGGGGAAAAAGCCCCTGCCTTTCCCAGGCTGACATGAATAAGGCAATTGCTTATCATATCAGAAGCATTTCAGAAAACTAATCCTGTATCTCTGAAAAGGTCATTTATTCAAGATGAGTGACAGGTGTCATAAACTTACTCTTATGTCAGTTCAGCTCAACGAAATACAAAGCAAATCAATTCAGCCTGGACAAGTATAATTACCTGCTGGAGCACGATACATAGTTTTGCATTTATTATTAACAATGCCACAGAAGCACTAAGATCAACAAGAGTTTTCATTAGTGTGAGGTCATACATAGCTCTTCCTTCCAAAGTGCTTCATTCTCCTGGAGTTTACAACATGATCATTACAGTATAATAATTTTATTATTATTTGTACTGCAATTACATTAAGACATTAACTCAAATTAACTGGAAGCCATTAGCTTCCAATTATAAATTAACAAATTACAAGGTCCAGCCCTAGATTAGCAGGACCAAGGTTTTTAGTTGGAGGGCAAAAACATGTTCAAGGGAATGTTTCTAGGAGCTGGAAGCCTGCATGCGTCCACAGGACTTGAATCTGGGGCCTCAGCTCCACTTTTTTGTATAGCCTTGAAACATTTTGGGTTTAGTTTGGGGCTTTTTCCCCTAATGTATAAAGAATACCCATATTCTGGGTGAATTGCTTCACCAGCTCTAATCATCCATGGTTATAAAACCCCTCAGCGCTTACTGATACACTGTGCCACTCAAGGGCCTTAAAAGTTGCACAATTTAGTAGAAAACTACATATACTTTCTAATAAGCTGATGTGATATGACAGGAACTGATAAAGCTTATTCTAGATTCATTTTTTCTCACCACTTCCTGGTATCATACAGTTTGGGAATACTGGGTATTCAAACCAAAATGTTTTCTAATCTGTTTGTTCTGTTGTCACTTTACTAACAAATGCTTGTAAATGGGATACTCATCAACATAAAAGTCAAATGCACATTTATGTACTTACATGATGTTTAAAACTCTGAAAGAAAAGAGAAAGGCTATAGAGAATAAAATGATTGATGGGTGGCAACCAGCCAAAAACTTCTGACAAATTAGGCTAATATTTTCCATATGTACATAATAGTCAATCACAGAGTTGGGAAGATGTGAAGTAACCAAAGGAGAAATTTAGAGCACCCTTGCATAGGTAAAGTGCTACTAGCCTGCAGCATAATTGTGTTGTTACTTAGTAATGCTCATGTCAGTTTTGGTTTTATATGTAATGGCAGAAGTGCTCTGTTATAATAAAATTATTATTTAATAATAAGAAAAAAAACCAATTTAAAATAAAATTAATCACAAAGACAGAAATATTACACAACACAGATAACAAATTACAAAGGCTGACCTCATTGGATTCACTGCTAAACCACCCTGCAGGCAAATTTAAGAGCATGCATCAGACTGCAATTTCCCTGATGCCGATCCAGAGCATCAGAAACTACCAGGGTTCCCAAGGAGTTCTCTAATCATATGCTGAATAGCATACAGGCAAGTTATAAGATCTTTAAAGAACAAAGAGTGTAATTCTATACAATGCAAAAGGCAATTTGTCTTTTTTTGTAAGGTTTGTGCTGAAATCTTGGCTCTGGAGGTAGTGTAGTCAAAATCAATTCGCACCTCCATTCATCGTGCCTCAGGGATGAGTGGATGCAGTCTTTGTGTCACATCCATAAAAGCCACTTCCATTATTCTCCAATCCCCCCAAAACAAGTATAATTCAATTGATTTTCTCTATGCCTCTGAGGAGGTTACAAAGGACAAAGCTGGGCAAAACGAAAGAGAGCAGCACCCTCCCGGTAGAGCTCTGGAAGTGTTAGGAAGCATCAGTTAACAGTGGATGTTCATACGCAGGGTTGTTTGGGAGCTGGGGGCTGTTCTAAAACTCTGGCAAGAGGAATGCCAAAGGAACATGCTTTTAATTTTGCAGTCTTTGCCCAGTTATGAAAACGGTGATTCCCTGTGCTTACATATTTTTATTGTGCAACTGACACAATGCATAACGGACTTCTTCAGGAGCCAGTTTCTTATTTTATTCACTATTAGATGCTCCTAAACTACAAAGAACACCTGTATAACCCCGGGATCCTTCTATCTTTGCCTTCTTTACTGGAAAGAATGATCATTTTCTTTAATATAATTTTACTGTTAGAACTAATGTGTTCATGAAAAGATTTCAAGTTATGGGGAAAACACCATTTTTGATTATTTCTATTTTTCTATCATAGAATCATAGAATAGTTAGGGCTGGAAAGGACCTTAAGATCATCCAGTTCCAACCCCCCTGCCATAGGCAGGGACACCTCAAGACACTATCAAGAAAATCTAAATGAAAAACAGCATTTTCAAGTCCAGAATTTGAAATTAAGAATTTTAAGTTTAATACTAATACTCTTTGAAGAAAAAAATGAAAACCAAAATAAACCCAACACATCACTCATCTGAATCACACTGTTCTATTTTTTAGATCTCAGTATTTACTGTGCATGGAACAAACCAGTATTATTATTCATATTTATATGGCAGCCTGTCATCAGAATATGGATATACTTACATGAACCTAATCAACTGTATGTATAAGGACTACGCATTCCCAAATATTCTGCTTATTCAGCATAGAAAAGTGTCATCGCCTTTCTTAAATTCATTTAAGCTGTTATAAAATTCCTAAAGCTTTTAGATAAAGCCTTTCATATGTAGTGATCAATAGGAGACAGAAATACTGTTGACCTGGGAACATATAGACTGAATAATTTAATCTGAAACTCAGTATGGTTTCCAAACTGTAATAGACCTTTTTAGCAGCTTAGTGCCGTTACCTACAAGGCTTGAGGGATTTCACATGAAACATCTACATCTATAGGTAGGCTTACTCACATACACACTTCCAGCCTTGAACTCAGTTTAAAAAAGCTCAAAAAAAAGTAATCACATAATTTTAGCTCTTATCACACCAGCTGAAGACAACAGTAGCCTCCAAACTAGCTTCTTCCTTCTTTAAAAGGAGGGTTATGCTGTGGCTGAGGTTTTGGTCTGATAAACGCCTATGGGTTTAGTCTTTGCGATCAAATCCAAAACCCATGATATCCCTCAGGATGAGATGCTGGATTTCCTTCTTCACTTCCAAAAATAGAATTCAAGCAGGAACAAAATACCTTAGGAAGTTAGTTGTTAAAGAAAAAAAAATCCCACCACAGCTCATCAGGCATGTAGGATGATACCCCTCTGACATTTCCTATCTCCCATGTTCTGCCTTTGTGAAATCAGCACCCTTCACACTCTTAAATTAAATTAGACCTGATGATCTTCTATTTGGTTACTGAAGAGAGCACAAATGCTCAGGCTCTCTCCTACTGAGAAGACCCCAAAAAGCATATGGATGTGGGAAGCCAAAACTCAGCCTCCCTATTCTCCATACTGTTTTTCAAACTTTTTGTAATCTATATTTCTGCAAATATTTTCTTCTCAACAGAAGCTCCATCTTGGGGGTGTGTGTGAAAAGATGATAGAACGTTTCACAGGTGCTAGTAAAATAGCTTTACAGATTACATTGGAAAGAAACCAAGTGTTTCTTCGATGTTTTGAAGAGTTCCTATCTCCACATTTTTCCAGCAGTGGCAGGGCTGTAATTATTTCTGTACCACCCATCCGGATCTTAAGACTGAGTGAAACATTTTCTAATCTTTTAGGGAAAACAGTAAATGATAGCCTGAGCTCTCTTACAGAAGAACATTAGTAACAAGTCAGAAGCATTGTCATCCAAACAGAGGAGAGAGGTTTTACCACAGGGACTGTACCTGCACATGTCAGCAACAGCATGCTTTCTTCAGATGAACAACACTTGATGGGAAAAGGGCTAAATTCACAATTACCTACATATTTTAGAGTCATAATTAGCTGCAATATATATCCTTCACTTTAAAAAGCTATGAATAGATAGAGTAAATGCCAGGGACTGCCATCTGCTCCCTAAGCCATAATTAACTCCCTGATTACAAAATACATATCTATTTATCTAATTAGTTTTGATAGTGCTGCTTTTGCTGACGCTGCACCAAAAATAAGGTGAAGAAGTAAGTCCTACTGCTTGATGGAAAGAAGCTGGAGATGTGAACAGCTCTCACACAGAGCTGCTTCACAGGCCAGCATGGTGCAAGAAAAGTATTAAAGGACACTCAAAACAGCAAGCTGCTTCCCACCAGAAGGTTTGGCAAGACAGCACCAAAGGCATTGCTAAAACAGCCCCTCTCTGCCTGTCCCAGCATAGACCATGATTCAGAGTTTGTCTCACAAAAAGCTCATGGTATTGCGGGTGACACTCAAAGGTGAGAAAACAAGATGACGGGTGCACAGACAGGCATAGCCACAGCAGACAATAACCAAAAGTTGCTTCCTGAAACAACTTGAGATTACAGCCCATATAATTTTATTGGCAACATCGTCCAGAAAGACTTTCTATGGAGAGGGGGATGCTTAGCTATTTTATTCAGAAAAATATTATCTCTTAATATGTATTTTCCCCAGCTCTCTCTGCACTATAACTGGTGATGCATCCGCTGTTAATTTCATGGTAAGTAGCACTAATGCCTTGCCACAGGACAGATTTTGTCATAAATTTCACATTTTGATTGCAACTCAGACACTTCCTGCAGGATAAATACATTTAGGGTCAGATTTTTAAAGGATTTCAGATGCCAAAGGGTACATTTGACATTGATTTCCGGGAAGGCTGGGAATCCAAATGCATCAAAATTCACTTGCTCAGCCCAACCTCACTGAGTCACCCACTGAGTTTCCAAGGGCCATGGGCTAGCTGAATATCAACCTTAGATTAAGAAAAGCTGTCATTATGGTAAGCATGGGACTTCTCATACCAGTCTGTACATGGGAAATCTCCACCAAAGGAATAGACCCATGTCGTGATTTGGCAGGACCCTATGTGTCAGTTTTGGTGGACTCAGCAGTCCTGGGGTAGCAGTTGGACTTTATGACCTTGAATGTGTTTTCTAGCCTAGTTGATTCTATGATTCTAAGCTGCTGTAGCAACTTGCAGACCTTCCATAGCCCTCCCTTACTATGGGTGGGATCTTTATCCAACACTGCTTCTCCCTCAGGGATTACAGCTTCTCCCTTTTCACTGCCATATGGATGGCACTGGAACTCATCACCTGCTCCCATGTCATTTACACGAGAGAAGAGTTTGTCATCCCAGGCAGTGATTTCACCAAATCCATCATCAAAGCCTGGTAAATGAAATGTGACAGACTTGTTCTCACTTAATGCCCGCAGTGGTGCCAGATGACAGGAGTGACACTGATGTGACTATTCCACAGCAGACCAGGTACATTAATTTAGTGACACATATGCCTGTCTCTATTTTATAGATACTTCCTTCTCTACACACACCACATCCCCGTCTCCCCCTGTATAACTAGCTGTGATGCCATTAATTCCAGCCTGGAGGGCTCAAAAAGCGTCCTCAGAAGTCCCTTTATTTCAGCAGATGAGCTGAAATCTCCAGAGCCCCAGAGAGGCTGCACAGCCTCCCCTTTGCATGGTGTTGAAGGTGGGAAAACTCCAGCTGCAGTTCCCTTGCTTTTCTGGGGAGCTGAGGGCCCCTTGCAAGTCTAGATGAAATATTATTGCTCCGGTATTGTCATTATATGCTGTACAAAACTGGCTATATTGCAGATGACAAGTGGGAGGAGGCTGAGATCAGAGGTCTTTTTTGGAGGAGATGAGGGAATGCAATTTTTTAAATGAGACCAATAAGATTAGACAGCCCTCTTTAGAGCCTGTTCCTCGGCTCACAGCCTCTCTGACTCATAACAAGGCAACTGCTTGAATAACAGAATAGACAGTTCTGTTGTTCCAGTAAATAACCTGGGACAGGCTTAATTCTCACCTCTCCTGCAGAACCCACGAGCAATGAGCTGATCAAGAGGGTTTTATCCTGTAAGATTAAGACATGTAGCAAGCTAGAAGAAATGAATTACAGATAAAACCATGCCATCACCGTGGGCCTGTTCTCTGCTGAGAAACATGCAGAGCTCTGTTCCTCTGGCCACAAGCATCCCGCTCCCCATTCTTATCTTTATTCATGAAATTAGGATCCTATTCTTTAAGGCCATTAGCTAAAGCAACTTTACCACTCTAATAGTTTCTGCAAGCCCTCACATCTGACTCCTGATGGCCACTCTCCAGAAAAGCACTTAAGTATATCCCTCTGTAGTCAAGGGAACATCCTCTTTGTGGCTTCGTGGGAACTTCTCAAACACTGGGATTCACAAGCACACTGTTAAATCAGAGCCTCCTGCTTATCTCTCCAATTAACTGCATTAGGCTCCTTAATTATAAGGAAAGTGAGGCAGATATTCCATGCTGTTTGTTGGGGCAATTTTGCATGTTGTGTGAAAAAAATTATTACTGTCGTCTTAAAAATATATATACACACACATGTCAATTATTAAAACCATCCTGCTTTTTCAGAAAGATTTTTCTGTCCCCACAATATCCCCATCTAATAGACAAAAGTTTCTGTGTCGGGATGAGGGATACTGTGGTATCACCCTTCACATGGTACTAGAGATGTTCAAGTGAAAGGACCACTCTTCATAATCATCTTGGGTAATAAAATTGAAACAAACATCTTCAGAACAAGAAGGACCACTTTCCCTCTGTTAATTTATGTTTTATCATAGATTTCAGTTAATCTGGTCACCAAAGCATGCAGAATTCACCCATTTCTTGCTGCTGCCTCTACAAACAAGCAAAGCCAAAGCTGTGTGTTCCCATGATCCGAACAGCCAAGCTGTGCAAAATGTTCTGGCTTCCTCCACATGCTCTGGCATTGAATTGTTTGCTTTTGCTGCCAGCTCGGATGAAGTCCTCTCTTCTGCCTACTGATTTTGCCACATGACCTTCAACCAACCATCTGCCTTATGAAGCCACGTTACCTTTAGCAGGACTATATATTTCTGAATGCTGACCAATGATAAGCATTCTTATTTCCCTCTTTCGAAGCAGATCTGAGCATTTCTTTGCCAAGGGAGAACAAGCAGCCCTCCATCTCTACACACACCTCAAATAAATGCCCAGCTTCCTCCCAGACTTGAGATTTCTTACTGTAGTCAATCTCCAAGTTTCATTTTCACATTCTCCAGGTTTCTCTAAATGGAGAAGCACAGTGACAGTAGAAGCATGGACATTTAGAGGACCACAGTAATGACAAGTTAACAGTACATTAATAACCACAAACTATGAGCTCTCCCATGTTCAGAAAAAGCCTGCTGTGAAGGTAAGAGCAAATGCCTTTTCCCCCATTGCTTGCTGAAGGCACAGCACCTCTGCACAGAGCTAATGCCATCCAACTCCCCTGCTCCAGGCTAGCCCTGCAGTGATTTTCAATTGGCTTTCTGTCACCTTAATCCAAGAGTTGGCTTCTTGACAGTGGGCAATGAGTGTGTAAGTGCTCTCAGGTAGCTCTCCTAGCAAGGGTCTTTCCTTAGTCAAAAATTGGATGCCAACATGATGCCTTTACCTGTCTACATCCCTGACATCAACCACTTTTCTTATTGATCAAGCATTTCTCTGGCAAGACTTAACCAGGGCCAAGAAGCTCTGATCTATGTGCAGAGGACATTGCAAGGCTTACTAAAAAGCACTCAACTGAAGATTTCTCAGGAGCTGTGGAATAATGGTGCAATATTTTATCCCCCAAACCTATTAATGAGCCACAATTAAAGCAAAGTCATTCTCTAGACTACTGAGCCAAGGCAGGTTAGTCACTTGAAGCTGTGTGGACATGAGGGCATCATGCAACATGTTATGGACAGCAGACTCTTGCTGGGAAGCTGTAGTCATTCCTAAAACTCTGGGATAAGGGCTAAAACCTTTAGGGAATGACTAGACTGAAATCTGTTGCCTTTTCTCCGCAGTCATAAACAGCTTTTGCTTGCACAAAGGAAAAACCAGGTGAGTACAGCAGCCTTGGTGCTGTTAAAGCTCCACATGAATTTCTTTTAGACCCCTGTAAAGTGGCTCAAGGCTCAGTAGGAGGAAGAGGAAAGTGTATTTGATGGCTGGGGCAGAGAGGCCAATGAGAAGCCATGCACCCTACTGCTGAGCAATTCCATCAGTCCTGCCACTGCAATAAAATTGGTAGCACAGCGGCAAGAATTAACTGAGATTTGTGCCTGTACCAAGTTAAAAGCTTTGTCCAAAGATGATGATTGGGTCCAATGTAAAAGGAGAAACTATTTTGTAGAATTGCAGCTCTTAGATTTTCTTCTCTATTGAATTGGTCTCCCTCTGTGCTGCTCTAGGCATGTGCCTCTGTGCTTGGCTATTATTAATTGTGTAAACCTGTTAGGGACCCATTCACATAAGAAATGGCAACAGTTCACCATCATTCTTGTCTAAACTTCAGAACTTGAGACAAAAACAAAACCCAAAAACATGGGTTCAAGTAAGAGTGCTATAAAAAAATATCCAGACAAACTTACAGGGCAAATTCCTCACTGCAACCAGATTCACAGATACCAAACAAAGATCTGAAAAGCTTGGATTTTGTATTTTCATTATGCCATAGAAGAAGAGGAAAAAACAAGCCACAGAGCCTCACTGTTAAGTGAGTGACAGCCTGAAAGAAGTCACCTTCGTTCACAGTTACCTTCTTTCTCCAAAGGGACAGGAGGTCTTGACATCTTCTGAAGGACAGAGCACACTTCAGATACCACTTTCCTATTCATAGTAGAAAGAAATCCAAGGCAGATATACATGCCTTTGGTCCGCTGATGTTTTGCTGCATAACACTGGAAATTAAGGATTTTTACTCAGACAGGTTTCTTTTATGGGTTTCATCTGCAGACACCTGAAGAACTTTCATAATTCAGTCCTAAAGCATCATTCATCCAGGCAAGTTTGTGCACTGAGTTTCTATCAAGTTACAACACACATCTTTCAGAAATGAAGTTATTGCAGCTATTCAACCAAAAAATACAATATCAGCTCTCAAAAAACTTGTATTTGATGCTTATTCTTAGACCACTGTAACTTGCTAATCCTGCTAACACCTCCCTCCCAGCAGTAACAAACAATTTTGCTAAGCTGGGAATGTCAAGTGAGGGCTTTTAATACCAGTATTTGAACTGCTCTAAAGGCCAAGGTCCTTCTCAAACAACTTCAAGTCAGGAGCTACAGGATTCATACCCTTCCTGCTCAAAGAGGGTGTCTGTGTGTCATACAGGCAGGTTGTATATTTTAAAAACCAGGGCTGCTTTTGTTCTTAGATAATGAAATTTGTTTTTTTAGACAAGTTATTATTCAGACAAGTTCTCCATAGAATTTGAATAGGACTGGAGACAATTTCAGGAAAAGCACAGCACTAACATTGGGTGTAGAAAGGGCATGGGGTGTAAAGCAGCCATCTGCAGCGCTTTATCTCCTCATCAAATCTATAAACCAAGGGACTGTACTTTGGAAAAGAATTGTTTGAGAAAGGGTTACACCTCAGGAAGCTCAGCTGTGGCTGGGTTACTCATAAAGATCTTTTCCAGAATGGATTTTGTGCAGAAATCCTGTTGCTTTGCACAAGAAAGGTCACATGGATAAAAACATATAAAAAGCCGCTAACAGTACCCAAGCATTTAGTCTTTGAAATAATAAAAAAAGAGAGATTCCTGGTTCCTGCTGGTCCTCGTTTTCCCAGAATGAGCCAATTTGAGCTCGTGGCTATGTACGAACACTGCCAAGCCTTGCTGGAAGGGCAGCCATAAGGATAAGTGCACTGTGCTTGGGTTTCTATTGTCCCTCCCAAAACAGATAACCTGGTGGTCTCTAGATCAAGTGGGGTTTCCATCACATGGGCTTCTCCTGTGAAAAAGTGCACTTGACAGAAATAACATCTGGGAAATAATTGTGGAGCTTATTTTATTGGAGTCACTTTAATCTTAATATCAAAACAACCTGATGGAGTGAAGAAGATACAATAAATTGAAAACAGTGCTTTTTGCCTTTGTGAAACATCTTCATTTTCATCTCTGTTTGTCTTCAGGGCAAAACAGAAGGTCAACATCTATGAATTTCTTCAAGGAGAGAAACTCTTTTCTCAGCCCTCTCTTAATACCATCACATTCCCAAAGCTACAGGTTAAATAAAGTTCAGCGACCTGCATAATCGGAAGGTATAATTTGCAGAAGATGTAACTACTCCACACTGCATCCATAATCACAGAACCTGATTTCTCTCTGCCATCAATGCAAGCACCATTTTGCGTTTCTTCTTGCCCATGAAATAACTGCATTCTCTCAGCCCCACAGAAGCAACAGTCATTATTCCTCCCAAACCTTGCATAAAGGTGGAGGCATCATCCCTTTGGGGCTGACCAGAAACAACGTCAAGATGTCCCACAACAGCGCACACCAGTTCTGTCACTGTAGCTCAAGTTTCCTGGCTTGGCCCTAATAACAATTTGCCACAAGCCATCTTCTCACAGTACAAAAACACTTTTTATGATATATGTATATATGTAGAATGTTGCAGGTCAAAGAAAGAAGACTTGAACACAACATAGTCTCCAGTCCAGAAAGCCCTAGCTTGTCAGGAGCATGGGGAGCACGCACCAGTATACATGCTGTGCTCAGAGGTGGTGGGACAAATCATAGAATCATAGAATAGTTAGGGTTGGAAAGGACCTTAAGATCATCCAGTTCCAACCCCCCTGCCATAGGCAG
>JBCJKH010032904.1:0-12356 GCA_039877255.1 Loriculus beryllinus
AAATGGCAGTTCATTATTTAGAGCTTTTTCAGCACGATTTAATGACTTATCATGAGAAAAGTCTGTTATATTAAAGTCCGTAAGTAATTAGAGCCTTAACTGAATGTATGAGAAAATCCTGGAGAATAAAGCACATTCTAAGCATTCTTCACAGCAGATAAAGCTAAAAATCCACCGTGCCATGTCAAGAGGTTTCTGGTTTATACTCCACCCAAACTTTGATGTTCAGACCTAAGTTTGGTGACTTAACGTATTAGTCTCATAATGGGAACAACTACTTCAGGTCTTCTGTCTCCTATCTCAAATATCCTCTTATTCTCCAAGTACAAGGAATTGGGCTTTGCACCCTGAAAAATGGCCAAACCTTTGTGCTCAAGGAGGTATCAAACCTGTGGTGCATGCCATCCAGACAAGCTGTGTGAAACATGCAGAGCACATCAAATCCTGGATTCAGTGTATATGAAAAGACACGTATGCACTTTTATCTCCATTTGGAAATCTCCAGACATAAATATGGAAGTCTGTGTCAGGTAACCAACCAACATCTGGGCCTCTTTGTAATGGAGTTCTGAGAGCCTAAAAGGAATATGTTCTACTTGTGTAACATACTTTAATAGAGCTACAGCAATATACGTATAATTTTGTGTCTATCTATCTCTATAAACTTTTCGAACACAGAATTTGAGGCAGAGCCAAAGTCAAAACCATACCCTTACAAATATCATCATGTACTATTTCTTTACTTAACAACATGTTAGCTACTTTGCTGTGGCAGAATCAAATTTACTGTGGAAAAAGCTATCAAATAAATACTTATTAGCTCTTATTCATTCTGTCGTGAACGCTGATTTCAAAGCACTTTAATAAAAGGTGGGAACATTGATATCTTCCTCATTTTTTCCAGTTAAGAAAGAGCCTGAAAGACAGGAAATCTCTTAAGAAAAAGAGGTCAGAAACAAATTCATGGTCAAAGTGGGAAGGAGAGCCTGTATCTCTGATCTCAGTCCCTGCTCCATTCTCCTTCCAGCAGACAGAAGATGAAGGAACTGAACACGTCCACATTCAGCCATCTTTTTGCATGCTTGTTAGGTAGATAACTACAGAGACATGGAACAGTCCTCAGCAAGGCACACTTCAGATGCACCTCAGCTCCAGGCAGACCTCCATGGAGCTGCATAATTCAGCCAATGAAGCACACACGCAAGTACCGCTTTGCAGGTACACGCTGCTGTCCTGCACTAACCCACCCCCCGTGAAGCTGATTGCTACTGTTCACATGCATCAGAGCATCAGCAAGCAAGAGGCATACCCCCCAGCATCACACTGGCACCCTCAAAAGGGTGCACAGGCATTGAAATAGGCTTCCCAGGGAACTGCTGGAATCACTGCCCCTGGAAGTGTTCAAAACCTGTGTAGATGAGCCCCTTAGGGACAGGGTTTAGTCGTGGACTTCGAGCCCAGGGGTAAAGGTTGGACTTGATGATCTTAAAGGGCTTTTCTAACCTATTTGATTGCATGGTTCTATGACTGAGGGGTTCACCGGACAACCTGAATTGCTTGTACTGGTAAGTCATCACATGGACAAACCTGTAAGCATCTCACTTTAGACCTGAGTACTGTCTTCCATTCATAACACATACAAGACCTTAAACACGCCATGGAACATGTCTATCTGATTTGGGGCTTACCCAACATTCTCAGCTTAATAACCCATGTACAGGTCCTGGAAAATTTACAGCATAACACAACTACCTCTGGGCAACTACATAAAAAGCAATGCAAATATTTGGAGATGCAGGAAATCACAAAGCTGGCCCTGAATACAAGAACAGGGAATACACAATACCAGAAAGAGTGGTCATATTTCATAACACACAGATTAAAGAAGGAAGACCATTATTGTACATCTAGCCTCACCAAGGCAGGCTCAGCTACTCAGCACATTAAACTTCCTTTAAACATCTATCAAAGTAATCAAAATAATTTAAGTCCCATAGTTCCATATCTCATTGTATAAACTGTTGCACTTCACTATTCAATTAACCCATTAAATTAAAAGGTACATTTAATTTGGAAGGCATAGGTTTTGAGGCACTGGAACAGGTTGACCAGAGAAACTGTGGATGCCCTATCCTTGGCAGTGTTCAAGGCCAGGCTGGATGGTGCTTTGAGCAGCCTGGTCTAGTGGAAGGAGTCATATGTCAAATGAACCCATATTTAATAGTTGGTATTTCACTGTAGCATTACAGCCACATTCTGCTGAAGCTCAATGGATGTTGGGCATGAATGATTTCAAGCTCTTGGAAGAAAGCAAGCTACCAAGAAAATCTGTTCTTTGCCAGGGAGACAGCTTTACGCCATAAGACGTTGCTTTCAGAGTTTTCCCCTAAAACATCTTTCTCTCACATAAGCTTCCATCAGAAGTAAGCAGGGCTGTAGACAATGTTCTCATTCTGAAGCATGCTCGCTAATGTCACAAAGATGCATCACCACCTCGAGTTCTGCTGCACATAACAGTCTCTTTTAAGCAGAAAGAGATGGCTTATTTTTAATTCATGGCAAGACAATCATATGATTCAGCAACGTCCACTTCAGAAGACCTACATCTATGAATTTGACATGAGCTGCATATGAAGGCTTTAGGGCAAATATTTTCACATTGTCCTCCTTAAAAGCTAGACAATATCCTTATTAATTTCTATGCACTAACAAACATTACTTCAAGAAAAGCCAAACATTTAAGATACAGCACTTGGAGGTTTCTAATCCTGCTCAAGGCAGGCCTGGCTTCTCAAAGCTGGAAGCCACCACCACTTTTAGTACCTGCTCCATCATCCTCACAATGGCTGGTATTTTTCCTTTTGCTGAACCAGCATTTCCCCTGCTGCAACTCGGGACTACTGCCCTGCCTGTCCTTCTGCTGTGCACCTCTAAGCAGAGTCCAGCTCCACTTTCTTCACAGCTGTCCTACAGGTAGTTGGCATCAACTGGACTCCTCACTGAGCCTTCTCTGCCAGAACACAACCAGCTCTTGCAGCCATTCCCAGTATGGCATGTGCTTCAGATCCAACCACCTCAATCCTCAACTGTGCTCACTCTTGTCTTGAGGTCCACAGTCTCAGAAGCGCAAAGCAGAACAGGAAAACCCCTTCTATCTTCTGGCTGTATTCTTGACTTCAGTTTTCTTTTATGGCTATAAGGTCATGCTGCCGAGTCTTATCCAATTTATTGCCCGTCAGGATTCCCATGTCTTCCCTGCAAAGCTGGTTTCTACCTTTCTTTTTGTTCAACTTCATAGGCTTCCTATTAGCCCATTCCAACTTTAAGTCCCTCCAAATGGCAGCTCTGCCTCCCTGCATACTCACTACTTCCACCAATTTGGCATCACGTCTGACTTGCTGAGGGTGCGCTCCATCCCATCATTTCTATCATTAATGGAAATATTAACACTGGCCCCCAGGGAATAACCCCAGTAACTCTCTGCCAGTTCAGTGCTGAACCACCAGTTCAGCCAATTTTTCATGCAACATCCACCCAGTCTGGATCCAGTTTGGCTCCAGGGGTGCCACCTTGTCTCCATCACCTCAGTACATTGACATGGCACAGTTTTCCCACGGTAAATCCACGTGTGGCTGTTCCCAGTCACCTTCTTGTCCTTCACATGCCCGGAAATGGCTCTGATGGATGATCAGGGCCACAATCCCCCCAGGCACTGAGCACTGGTCAGCCAGCCTGCTGTCTCCCAGATGTTTCTTCATGCCTTAGAGCACAATTAAACACCTCAGGGTCTGATTTCTTCCTCTCACATGATCCATGGGAATGATGACACTGATTCATTTGACTTGCAGTAACCTGAGACGACAACCATGTTACCATATTTGCCAGCAATTCTAAATGCAGAAGAGCTGGAAATACTGGTAGCTGGAGAACAGGCAGCACAGCTTGGGCTCAACCCTTCCTATACTCTTTTTTAGAAAGCTACCCAATACTTCAAGTTTGCAAACACCTCTCCACAATAAAATAAATAATGTAATAATAATAACAACAACAATAAATCCATGAGATTTAATCACAGCATGGCATTTTCATTGTGTTCAGAAATGTGAGTTCGGTTTGGTCCAAGTTTTCCTTCCCATTTTGCTTTTCTAACAGTTTGTTTTTCAGGATGGGGAGCACAAAGTTACCGTGATTCTGAAGAAAGCTGTAAAAAAAAAACCCTCAGTGAGCAAGGCAAGAGTGAGCCAGTGAGCTTCCTGGTCAAGCAATGTGTGCAATTTAAGACTAAGGTGAAAGTGCCTGGCATGTAATGAACAAATTCCTTCTAAAATCCAGATGTTTAACATCCTCAGAGACCTGCTGTGGACAGGCCAGTTCAGAAGTCTGCTGCTCTATGCTCAAGGGCCTAAACGCAAGTCTCCCCTGAAAGTCTTCGTCCTTGGTGAGCTGGTAAGCAAATGGACTCATACCACCACATGATGTGTTGATAAAAAGCTTACCAGGACCTGTGAAGACGCCCAAGGACTTCAATAAGCTTGGACAGGACTTTCCAATTCAAGTTTTAAAACCAAAACAAAACCAAACCTTAACCTGCTGTTTGCCACTGTTTGGAGACTTGGAGAAAACAGCTGGAAGGCCTTTTAGAACTGCTATGGGATGCATTAATTTGGCAGTAATCTTTGTAATAAATGGGTTTTTTCACAAGGCTTACGGATCTCACTGCAAGAGGCTGAAGTCAGCCCACCAAAGAATCAAACACTTAAAATCAGCTGAGACAGCTCCTTCTACAAGTAGTCCAGGTTTGCACGGAAACTCCCTCAGAAAGCAGGAAAGATGTTTTCTTTCCTTTCTAAAAGACTTTTAAATGGAAGGGTACTTTGGAAGGCAAAAAAATCCCTCAGACCTGGCTGTAGGCCCTTTCAGAATGGGTGGATTTCACGCATATGTGAATGCAAAGACATACCATTCATTAAGCAGTAACTCAGAAAGCTGTCTTTGTCTATCTTCAGATGTCCCTTCACAATGCAATACAACTCACAAAGCTGGACATATGTGTTACCCCAATGTGCATCCAATACTTTCAAAAGCCTGGGGCAACAGGTTTCTCCTGAACCATTTGGCTATCATTAATGGCAGGCTACTGTGAACAAGAAAATACTTGTTTTCAGCTTACTGTTCCTTGTGTTCCTGTAGAAAGTACATCCTACCACCTAATGCTATGTTCATTATCTATGACCCAAGATCCTCCACTGACTTAAACTGTGACATTATGGTAAGGGAGAGAAGTGGACATAACTGTGTAAGTGCCAGGTTATTTGATCAATCCAGCCTTCTTCATGCTACTATGTGAACTCAGCAAGGGCACTCCTTTAGTTCAGTGGACTCTAAGGACATTTTCTTCCCTGTCAACAATAACAGAATCCTGAACTGCTCTTTGGGAAACAGCACAGGATCTTCATGAAGTTACACTGCAGACTGCTGAACAATTTGCTCCTGATTAGAAGGATTTTCTCTGGAATGTGAGAAGTGGAAGATGAACCGACACCTCTGTGCTTCAACATCTTCCCTGCTTTTCTGTTTTCATTGCATTCGATTAAATGACTCATCCCACTTGCAAAGACTAAAACTGGATTTGTGAAAACCGGCTCTTGGTAGCTTCTGACATTGGCATTAAACACCTCAGTTTGCCTTACATCACAGCTAAATTATGACAAGTCAAACATTTGGCTAAAGCTTAGGAAGAGCAAATGAGTTCTCATCATTGTAAATATTTTCAGTACAAGGGCACACAGTCAGCTCAGAGGGAAACGGATGCCACTTCCAAAGTCAATTATCTTTAGTTCACACTTCCACTGCACAGGCCTACTGCTAAAAGAGAAATTCACAGAGAGATCCCCAACACATTAAGGCAAAATACCCAGTAAAACATTTACGCACTGAACACCTTAATGAAAAGAAGGATGCTTCAAGACCACCGCTGGCTGCAACAGCAGCTTCCAGCAACAACACAACCAGCCTGAAGGCTGCTCTAAAGAAAAAACTAAAGGAAGTAATAGGAAAACTCTGATGCAGACACTTCTAACTGGAAAGAGAGCTTTGACACATAAAGCACAGGTTCCCGCTGCTACCAAGTCGTATGGCCTGGAATTCAGCTCTTTGTGCTCATTATGAATATAAAATGTGTGGGTAACAGCTGCCGTTTCATTTGGGGTTTTGTTGTTGTCAGCTATTCTTTTAATGAAGACTTGTACACATCAGAAATAAGGAGGAAAACTGTAAAATGGAAGAACTGCAGTCAAAAATGATGTTGCCACAAGCACAGGATCTCAGCCTGCACTGATTCATTCCATCTCCTTTTGGCAAAGTTTTCTGGAGAACTACCAAGAAGCACCAGAGGCCCATAAAAACTGAAAAGAGAAGTCCTCTTAGTGAGACAGATTACTTAAACCTCGGCTTCTCATTTCGTTTACATTATCACCTGTTTAAAACTCACGTTGCTTAACTGATAGTCAAAGAAGTGGCTTCAGGAAAAACTCAACAGCCTGGCTCCTGCTGGGTGGTGAAAACGGCTTCTGTAGTTCTCCAGCTGAAAAAGCCCAGCACAATAAACCTCCAGCCAACATAAAAAAGCCTTTTCAGGAGTAAGCCACACCTCAAACAAGACTGGGTAGTTAAGATTACAGGTAGGCATTATGGCTTTTATTTTCCTATCTTTATGACCACAGAGAAACAAACTGTCTTTCCCAGGTTTTCTGATCACTACTGGGGATCTCTGCTGATCATTTAACACATGTAGAACTGAGTCCTTCTGAATGCCTCTAGAATTTTTATTAGCTTTATAGAATGTACTGTTATGCCTATGCAGATATTCCTAGATGGAAATACAGATACATGTTTAAACAAGATATATCTAACAAGGTATACATGTTAGGTCGTAAACTCAAGGTTTTATATCCAGCTTCTCTGGCACCAGCCAAGGAGAAACTGCAGCTGTGCCCAGTCAAATATAGTTTGCTGAAATGAAACTATCAATACAAAACCATTCCCCTGAAGAGAACAATTGCTGAGGAAGCCCCTTCCTCTAGGGTTAAGGACTGGGTCTCTTTGAGTAGATGATTCCCTGTTTTCTCTGTTGAGTGGCACAGCAACGACACCAAGGTTTGCCCTTTCACTGACGACTTGCTGCAAAGTCAATTATCAATTAAAGAACTGATCATGTCAAAGTGTAATTGTAAATGATCCAGTGAAGTCACAGATAGTGGAACATTTCCTATCTGCTGTAATGTTGGTTTACTCAAATGTGGCAAATCTGCCTTTAGTTTTTCCTCCAAACTCCCTTCTCTGTTTGCATCAGCAACTAAAGCATTCCTTTAATCACAGTACCTTGTAACAGATAAGTGGCTTTGGCTACCCCCATCCCTGCCTGCAGCAGGGCAATACACCATGGTAGAGCCACTAAGGCAGCTGATCAGCATCCAGGGCCCCTCAGACTGCGTACGAGGGGCCACAGGAAGGCGAGCGTGGGCATCCCTCTGATATCCAAGGATGACAACTGGTGTGACAGGGCTGACAAGTCCTTCCAGCTCCAGGATTAACCTAAGGGATTGCAGGTTTCTTTATGCTGCAGATTCCCTTCCTCACTATGTAACTCAGTGCTCTTCCTAAGTCACCGAAGTCAGCAGAGATTTCACTTGGAAGAGCCCCAGCTGCCTCAAAGCAGTGCCAAGCTCGAGGCTGTACATGGCCCCATCCACTCCACAAAACCCACTCCTGGTCCACCACCATACCCCTCTTCAAGGGCTTAAAGGTAGGGCTTCCGTACACCTTCCCACCTGCACCAGTGGCAAACTGACTACAAAACAGCCTAAAATCATTAGGAGAGAGGGGTCTGCATAGGGAATAGGCCCTAAATACCTTCCAGTTACTATTTATGTGTTTTCTCTAACGTTGATAAAAGTGTGTATGGAGAGCTGGGATGGGACAGCAGGTATATTAGACAGCACACCTTGGAGATCACCTTTTGTGTAGGAAAAGGTGCTATCAGTTATTATTATGCAAGTAAGAACACACCAAGTACACTAACTATCTGTTAGTACTCCAGGCAGAACTCCAGAGGATGTCTCCTGCAGTCCCAAGGCATCTTTGTCTTACAGAGAACTGCAGACTTGAATTTACTCTGTTCAGCTTCAGAAACATCTTTAGAAAGCAGTGCAATGCCTGAGAAAACACATCTCCTTATTGAAAAGACTGTGCAGTTAAGTAATTATTTTTTGCCTTGACATTGATTAAAAGAGAGCAGTATCCTCACACACAGAAAAACAAACAAGCTGTGTCTGCAATAGCCACCACATATAAAAAACCCAGCCCCACAGAGACATCTCTCCGGAGAGGAGATAAGGGATCAAACCAAACAAAAACCCCAGGTTTCTTTCCACACCCCCACCCCATCTTGTTTGGCTAAGGAAGCTCGGAAGTCTCAACTGTGTTCAGAGAAACCACATAAAAATATGTCAGGTTATACCAAGCTTAGACTCAAAACTGATTTAAATCAGCACAACACAGACCGTTACTGAACAACTGACACCCTTGTATTCAAAGGGGTTTCTTATTCATCCTCAGACAGTCTGAGACTGTACCTTCCCTGTTGCCTAGAAAAGCAGCTTTTACAATTCAGACAATGATCTACAATAGCTACACCAGGCTATGGAAATCAAAGCTTACTGAAGCAGAAAGATCCAGAATCACAAAAACAAACTGACAGCTTATATGGTATTTAAAAACCTCTCCTGAAATGCTCTATGACATTATTCTGGAGCATCTGTTCACCATACAGAGTTCCCAGCAAAGCCAAAGTTAAGTGCAATAGGTAAGATTGGATAAATAAGATAAACACATTCAGGTTTGCAATTTCATAGTCTGTAGACTCTGCAATATGGATCAGCACCTTGTACACGTTATTATCTTCTCAAGTGAAGCAAAGCTGACTTCTGCTGTTTAACTCCTACCTGATAAAGCTCTAATGCAGTTTTTATTGCTTTGCAAAATAAAAGCATATGGAAATGCAGGCAGTGCTTTACAGTGGTCTAACTGGAGAAAGCAAACAAGTAATTTGCCAAAAATCACACTTTTTATTATGCTGTATTATACATATAGTGAAATAATGCTTGAATTGAAATAGCTGAGATATAGTTTAAGAAGTATAAATTAGGGATTTTGTGGTTCTGTCAAACTCGCTTATTGTACTATAGACATATTGACAAGAACTGGGAAAGGTGATTTTTACCCTCAGAAAGAAGGTAACTCTTCTGAATTACAAACTGCTTTTTGACATGATTCTATGATTACAGCCTCCCAAGATGCATCTTAGAAGACCATTTATGCTGCAGCCTGCTACCGCTCAGGGACAAGACAAACTGTATGCAAACTCCACATTAAATTAGAAGCCAGTTATAGCACTCAGTGAGAGACTGGTATCTGACATTTTCCTTTCTCCAGATTACCTGTGTCACATAACCTTCCACAGGCCATCGTGGAAATTCGCATCAGCAAACAGACTTCTAAACTTTCTCATTTGTTTAGGCTATGGAAGTTACATTACGTATAAAATAAACCCTTATTGACACGGGAACTCACTTTAGTAAAGTAAAACCAACTCAGATGCTTCTGATTCTTGCTTTGGTCTAAGAGCAGTTTACTCTCAGTTTGTTTAGGCTGGTTCCTCAGCAGCACAAGGCTCAGAGGATGCTAGGGGAATAAAGCTGTACCGGATGTTGGAATTTACATCCATGACATATGTGACTGTCAGTGTGTTACAAAAATTGGACTGATTTCTGATGAAGGAAGCCACAAAGCTGAAGCCTCACAAGAACAATCATTTAGAGTTCACTAGTTTGATTTAGCTTAAATGGATTTATGAGCTTAGAAACATGACCAAGTTACTGCAATCTGAGTAGCTGAGCTGTGCAGCTGATCGCACACTTTAGCCTACAGCAAAAGCTAGGTCAAGCATATTTTGGGTTGTAAAAATCAAATTATAGGAAATTTGAATGGAGAAAATTCAATGTCAGGAGATTTGTGGAGTCTACCTCCTTTACCTCATCTCTGGGACAAGAGTATTCCCAGCAGGAACTGCAGATACTCATCAAAGCTTTCTGCTGAAGTGTATCCTCAGTCAGTGGCCTGCTGCAAGGTCCATCCCACCAGAGCCCCAGACTGGTGGTTACACCACAATACCCTCCAGGTGTCCACATTCAGAGACCACCAAGACCACACAGAAGCCTCCATGTATGAAAACAACATGCATGGTGTGTCCTATAACACACCTGGCCATGTTCCCAACACGTAACAGCCAGCTCCTAAAGCATCTCTGACTATACAAAGGGAGCACAGCAGCAGCCAGCAAGTGACTGCAGGAGGCTGGACACCACTACAGTAATGGAAAGCTATCCTACTACAGCCAAAGCCTGAAATAGAGGTTTGCAGACCCAACCCATCTGTTCACAGCTGAACACACTGTTAAAGAGCTCAGACACAGAATCAGATGTCAGCGATCCAACTCATCCTAACCCAACAAAGTTGCTGCCCAGAGTCAATAGCAAACAAGGACTGCCCAGAACCCACTGTGTGCCCTGCACTCCTCATTTCTGCATGAAGACAACAGCACAGTACTGGATTCACTGAACCTTTATCTAAGATGGTCTTAAAGACATAAGTATCAGCCTGAACTGGAGGAAAGCGTGGGACCATGTCTCTTCCTGAACACTGAGACGGTATTAGCTGCTAAAATAAACCACACACTCCTGAAATTTGTTACCTATTTTAAGCCACAGGTCACAGCCTCAGCAAGGCCACTTTCTTCAGCTGCCCACACCAATTCACCATACCTAAAGGGTCTGCCCTATGTTATCAGTGAACTCCTTGTGCCCCTGAGCAATACAAACCATTACCCACAGCTTGACAGGAGTAAAATTTACCCACCTTCTTCCCATGAGGACTCCTGGATGAACAGCAACTGCTGCTAAATCCAGTGCCAATGAGAGAGAATTATTATTTCAAGATTCTGAAGCATTCACCTAATCTCTAAAGCAAAGAGATTACTTCTCCTGAAGATGCTGCTGTCTAAAACGGCTGCGGGCCAGAGGCGCCTGCCCAAGCCTGGGCAGATGGGTTCAGGAACCCCCAGGACCCAAACAGTCCTTGTCTCCATGGGAAATGAAAGCACCATGGAGACAGGAGTAACTGAAAGTGGAATGGCTGCTCCCAGCATTCCTGAGGATGCTGCTTACCTGTTTGCTTAGCATGGAAGTGATAAATGTGCCTGCCAACACTGTAATACTCTCTCCTTTTGAAGAGATCAAGTCTGATAAAGCCACCAAACAAGTGGGAAGCCAGCCTTCAGGTGTATCCCTACAGCTCACAATAACCAGCATCACAGCAGTGGCCCAGTTTCATCCATCAGCTCATTAAGAGCAAAAGATGTGACAAACATCATCCCCTAGTAAAAAGCTTTTTCAGGAAAGGGTTGTGCAGTACCAAAACATTCTATGTTTCACATATGGTCTTTTCCAAACACTCAAGCAACACAACCCTTGGCCAAAGGACTTCTCAATGAAGGCACTCTGATACGTAAAACTATACAAACCAGAAACCAACCTCTGAGCTGGTAAAGACTAACGAAGGAGACAGACATCCGAGAGCTATCCTTACTCAGCACATTATGTGTTATGATCCTGGGTATAGTTCCAAATTACACAAATGCAGTCCCCTCCAGCTTGCCTGGGGCTTATCCACAGGGACTTTATCTGAAAGTCAGAGGGGGAAGTAAGTGTGGAAAGTGCCCTTCACCATCATATCCCAGTGGATACCAAGTCTTTCCTGTAAATCCTAAGAGACTTCAGTTCTAAAAGGCAGTGGTGGGGACAGGACACACACAGGCATCTCATCTGAACACTTACTGACATGCTCATGCAGCCATCAGAATTTGGACACTACACGGAGCGAGGCAGATAGGACTGAGAAGAGAATGGCTTTATATCCTGAGTTTCAAAAGACATTTTCCTTTCTCTTTCTCCACAGCTTTCCCTCTGGAGGGAACAGTGTGAGTGAAACAAGGGCTCATATGATGATATCCGATTGATGACTGATTTCAAAAGGAGAAACTAACTTTTATAGGTTATTTCTGTCACGCAACAGGATTTCTAATTAAGGTGTATTGATTCCTAACATTAACCATATGAGCGGAAGTTACTTTCACCTGAATGTTTATATAGCTTGGACAAGTTTGCAAACACGGCTGTAAGAAGATAGTTATACAAAGAAAAAAAGTGCTATGTCCTTATGTGTGCTCCTGGGCTTTTTCA
>JBCJKH010032908.1:0-10067 GCA_039877255.1 Loriculus beryllinus
AATCTGGCACATATATTTCAAAACAGGTGTGTCATCAAGGATATGGGGGGAGAGGGGGTGTGGTGAGAGGGGTGAGGTAATTTGATGACCTGAAGGAACCAACATTTTGCAGTGCTTCAGGCAGACAGTTCAGATGTTCCTTGTTATTAGGGTAAAGTATACTGATGATTTTCTTTATTAGGTACATAAACAGCTCTTTTTCTCTGAGTCAGGACATGTGGAGTCAAATCCCAGCAAAGTAAATTTGTAATTTGTAATTCTGGCTTTGACTTAGTGGATAGGACTTGTCTGGTACCAACTTTAGCCTCCTTTTATCATCAATAAAGAGAAGCAGGCACTTCAGGCAGGATCCTTCTTATCTTAACCAAGTATCACACAGCCACTTGCTTACTCCCCCCCCCCAGTGAAATAAAGAAGAGAATCAAGGTGAGAAAATGAGTGGGTTGAAATAAAGACAGTTTAATAGGTAAAGTGAATGACTGCACCACTAACATAGATCCCACCCAATCTGTCATTATAAACCTCAGCTTCTACACACCATTAAAATCTCTCCAAAATCAAAGGTTTAAATATTAGACTTTTTTTAAAAAAATATTTCTTGCTGCTCATTGGCATTTTTAAAACCTAACATCAGTGACATGAACAGTAAACCTCTTATTTCTTCCTTTATACAACAATTTAAATCTCAATGTGTGACGTACTAAGTAAAATTACAGAAATGGCAACCAGGAGATCCATAGGCTTTGTTTCTGTTCTCCCTCCTTCCCATCATTATGGTTATGTCTGCATTACAAAACATACTATGTATGCAGCTGATTAATGACATTCAATCGTGTCTGAATTGAAAGACAGCATGGATGGTCTTTGGCTTTCTCCATTTTGTACATTCTCCCAGCATCATCCCTCCAGGTTCTGTATCCTGAAGAACCTCCAAGCACCTAAAACATGCACAACACACCTTGTTCTTAAGCTGCTAAAATATTTAGTGGGCTGCAACACAGCTCTCACTATATTTCAGACACTTCCACTTTTATATTCAGTCTTCAGAGTACCCCATCACTAAAATAAAGACACTGAGGTGCTGGAGTGTGTGCAGAGGGCAGCAAAGCTGGTGAAGGGTCTGGAGAACAAGTCTCTTGAATGGCTGAGGGAACTGGGTTGTTTAATCTGGAGAAAAGAAGGCTCAGGGGGAACCTTATGGCTCTCTACAACTACTTGAAAGGAGGATGGAGGGAGGAGGTGGCTAGTCTCTTCTCCTAAGTAATGAGTGATAAGACAAAATGTAATGGCCTCAAACTGCATAAGGGAAGGTTTAGACTGGATATTAGGAAAATATTTTTCACCAAAATGGTTGTTGGGCATCAGCACAGGCTGCCCAGGGAAGTGGTGGAATCACTGTCCCTGGAAGTGTTCAAAAAGTGTGTAGACAAGGCCCTTAGTGACATCGTTTAGTGGCTGACTTGGCAGTCCCAGGGTAACAGTTGTACTTGATGATCTTGAAGGACTTTTTCAACCTACCTGATTCTATGATTCTGTGATGTAAGTTCTTTGGGCAGCCAGCTCTATTTCTAAGACCACCCTCTATTTCTAAGACCACCCTCATTATGAAAATGTTTCTACTTATATACAATCTGGACTTCTTCCATTTTGGGTCATATCCATTATCTCTTGTCCTTCTGCAATACATTTCTGTGATGAGTCTGGCTTTGTTTCCTTAGTAATCTCCCTGCAGGTACCCAGAGATTGCTGTTGAGTCCACCTGAGCCATCTCATTTCCAGGCTGTGTCAACCTCATTCCCTCAACTTTACCTCTTAGGCCAAATGTTCCAAGCACTGATCATTGTGGTGACTGTCCACTGAACTCACTCATTTATACAAATCTCTGCTTTGAGGATCCAAAACTAGACACAGTATTCTACACATCTTAAAACTGCTGAGTAAATCAGAAAATCTATTTCTATCAGCTGGCTATGTTCCCATTCTTATAGCTCAGGAGGTTTTTGTCCTTCCTCACTGCCAGGATGCACTGCTGGGTTATAGTCAGCTGCCTGTTCCTCAGGTCTCATAGGTCCTTTCTGCAGAGTTTATCCCCAGCCATTCAATCTCTAGCCTATTTCTGCAAGGGGTTCCTCCTTTCTAGGTGGAGGACTTTGCATTTGTCCTTGCTGAATTTCATGAAGTTCCTGCCTTGACACCCTGAATGCTTTCTAGGTTGATAGAATTTGCAAACTTTACAGTATGCATATTCATACTGTGGTTTTATAGTTCTGTTTAGATTGATTTCATATTTGTACATTACTGTATTCAATTTGCTGCCTACAAGTCCCACTATGCTAACCTTCTAACTAGTGGCATTGCAGTTGCTGTTGGAAGATACTGAGCTTCCTTATCTGCCTGCAGTCAGTCAGATGGGATAAACAGGAACAAAGATCTTCCTCTCTGTTCCTGAGAGCAGGTAGTATGATAGGAAGCCCTAGGAACACTGAACATATGACTGTATACTCGTCTGCAGCTGAGTAAATTCCAAATTACTAAAAAATATTTGATATTTTCATAAACAAATTTGGAGGACAACAAAATGGAGGCACAGACATTCCCCATTTCAATTTTGCTTCTTTTTCTCTGTGATGTTGTATGTGAATGCATCCTCAGATCTCTAAGCCATTCTCATTTCTCACCTCTCGCTGTGATGGAGAATCAAGGGAAAAAGAATTGCATACAGAAAGGTAAGAAAATAACTAAATTATGTATAGGGACCAAAATGATTAGTGGCCACTTGCTGGTTACTCTGTAGTTGAGGTAATACTTACAAGGAATTCGTTGCAGTAGTAAAGCTAAAATATGAAATGTGGAGATATTGAGAAATGACTTTTTTTTTTTTTTTTACAAAAAGAGAATTGCAGTATCCTGAAGTGCTGAAATCACAGGTTTCCCAGTGTTGGTCCATGTTCTGAATATATCAGTCAATCTATAATCTAAACTCAGAAAACACTAGAAAATTTCAAGGAGAGAGTCAGGACTATCATAATTTTGCCCTTTTATAGCAATGTACCACGAGTCCAACAGCACATATCCCTTTCTTCTTACTCATGAGCAGGACAGGATAGTATATCAACTTTTCATAGTCCTGCATACACTATTGCGATGGTTTATGATTAGAATCATCCTGGATGTAGCCCCAGTGCAAGTATAGGAAGAAAGTCTTGTTCACTGTGCCCAGCCTTTCTTTGCGGGTTTAGACAAAATCTTGCCTCTACACTTGTCATAGCATGAGTATCATTTTATTAAACCTTTTTTTTTTTCTCCTTTGCAGTGGCTGTCTTATCATTTAGGAGCGCAGGAGCGTCCTGCTCTCTTTCCACCTCTTGCCACCAGAGGGGCTGCTACATGGTGCTAAGTCACAGAAATACCAAAAACTTCAGAAACATGATTAATGTCAGTATCTACTCTAGTTGATGGATTTTGATCCCCCAGCAGAAATCTGGCATCAATCATGTGCCTGAATTTCTCCCTGCTGCTAGATGATTTAGTATCCCATGTCCTATGCTCTACAACTTCCATTTGGAGCTGAACAATTTCACTGTCACCTTAGAAGTGTAGCAATAATTTCCACTCTGCTTTAGATTCCAAGGTGTTGGTAAGTCACTGCTTTTAGGGCACACTACCAAGGGTTTCATTATAACTATTAGAATAGGGAAGACACTCCATTAATTATCTTCTGGCCAACCATGTATGCTTTCTTCCCAACCCCAAATGAAAGCAAAGCAGTATTTCTGATTAATTTCAGATATCTGTTCTGCCTAATATTTTCCTGTAATCTGTGAATTAAAACCTGTGTTATGGTATAGAATTTCTGAAATTCAGAATTATTGCTGAAGTTCTATAGATAATTTTTCCACATTAAAATGAAGACATAAAGCTGGAAAATATGTACTAAATCACTTACACTTGAAATCTCAGGTGTATGATCAGTGCTACATAGGTCCAAACATTGTACAATTATATTAATATGGATTCTGAAGATGCTAAGTAGGACTCCCACTAATATGAATATTATATAAGTAAAGTTAATTAACCAGTTAATTAAATATTGTAATAATCTGTCAGCAAGTTAATATCAAATATTAAAACCAAAAGAGAAGAATGTGAAAGAAAAATGTTCAGGCAAAAAAATCCCATACCAGACTCCCACTAAGTATCTTGCAAATATTAGTGAAATTAATTGTTCAAATATCTCTGTGAAACAATGATGTAGACAGAGAATTAAGCATGAAGTGACTTTGACCAAGGTCACAGAACACATCCATGGGAAGTGAGGTCAGTTCAACAATTCTCAGAACTGTCAGTTCAACAATACTCAGAATGTACAAATAATAAGCTACATCACAACAATATTAGAGTTCATCCTAATCAATTTGATATGGTGACCATTACAAAAAATACATTAATATTTCCTTTTCATCAAGAGAAACATCTTACACTTCAGACCCTGAACCCAGAAATGATTACTGAGATAGTTAATGATGTCCTCTAGTCCTTGTTTGATTAATAAATTACTATGAGCCTAAATCAACACTCTTTTTATGTCTGTGACTTTACTAAAAATGTTTCCATTAGAAAGGCTGAAAGTAGAGTTGGTCAAGGTTTTAATTTTTAATCCTCATATGAGGATTTTTCAAAATGCTAAATTGCTTTTATGTTTTCCAGACATAACTGCTATATAGGAAAATTATTTAAGACTTAAAAACCAAAACAAAACAAAACCCAAACAAACAAACAAAAAACAAAAAAAAAATTTTTAAGAAAGTCCTCTAATTATATGTTTTCCTTGTATCCCACTTCTGACTGCCCAATCATGGGCACATAAGATCTGATTTCCCAAGCATACAATCATAGAATCATAGAATTGTGTTGGAAAGGACCTTAAGATCATCTAGTTCCAATGCTCCTGCAATGGGCAGGGACACCTTGCACTAGACCAGGTTGCTCAAGTCCTTGTCCAGCCTGGCCTTGAACACAGCCAGGGATGGAGCATTCACAACTTCTTTGGGCAGCCCGCTCTAGTGCCTTACTACCCTCACAGTAAAGAACTTCTTCCTTATATCCAGCCTAAATCTCTGTTTAAATTTGAACCTATTACCCCTTGTTCTATCACTACAGTCTTGATAAAGAGTCAGTCCCTCTCCAGCGTTCATGTAGCCCTCTTCAGATATTGGAAGGCTGCTGTGGGGTATCCACACACTCTTCTGTTCTCCAGGCTGAACAGCCTCAGTTTTCTCAGCCTGTCTTTGTATGGAAAGATCTTTAGCCCCTGATCATCCTCATGGTCCTCCTCTGAAGCATGCGTATCTACAGCAGCTGTCATGTTTAACAAAGTATCTGTCTGACTTCTACTAAGATCTATAAATCTGCAGACCACTACACTTAAGTGGCTTTTTTCTTTTTTTCATCCTTTGCTATCAATATGTAACACTCATTCTATCCAGTCTGTTACTGGGCCCTTGTCATAACGCAAAGCTCAGATGGGGAACCAGATTTCTGTAAGTGGATGGCAGGTCACCATCCAGACGGAAATGAATGGAGTTGCATGGCAGTTGCCAAAGAACACGTTTTCTTGCAGTGTGTAACTGCCACAGTTAGCAGACTGAGTTTGCTGCTGCACCTATATAGGGAGTAATTTGGAGGGACCCACAAATGATTATTTTATTTTGTTTAAAATACAACGTCCCCCCAACACAGCCACCAAACTTTGCCTCTTCAGCAGGCATGTTGCTGGTCTATTTCTGTCTTTTCAAGCCTTACGATGTGAAACTGTGTCATGTTTTGAACAACTGTACCTAGGCACTGAAACACCTTCAGCAGTAGGGAAATCAGACTACCAAACCAAGACCCTTAGATCTTCAAAAAATTCCCCAAAAAAATGTTGGGCGCCTCTGAGAAAGAGTGCAGAAACCTTTTAGAATGTAAACAATCTTCTGCCTTATGGCAGACATACTTGAAGTATGGGAATACTTTCCAAAGCTCTTGGATTTAAGGTTTATCTATTCTCATTGGATCTAGTGTTTACAGTCCCTCAGATAAATTTTCTCTGGATAGAAAATCACTCTTTGAAGAAGCCTTTGAGTGACAGTGTGCAATAATTTAGTTCAGCAATTATAATTTATGGTTCTGAAATGGCTGCAGGCACGTAAATAGGCTGCAGACTCTTAAGTAGTGCAAAGAGAAATTACGAAGAAAAGCAATATTATTGTCAGTGGCTAAAATGCATAGTGCAAGAGTCTGCACTTCCATGAGAATGGCTTAAGTGTAAATTGCAAAAGTTCCAAAAAATGTTTGTGCTTCAATGGGGACATTCACTCAAGAAATGTGAGAGTTGGGTTCTGCACTGCTGTGGTTTAAGCTAAGCTGCTAACTCAGAACCATGCAGCCGTTCGCTCACAACCCTTCTCTCTCCCTTTTAGGGCAGAATGGAGAAAAGAACTGAAAGGGGAAAGAATATAAAAATAAAAGGGAAAAGAAAAAAAAAAAAAAGAAAAACAAGTGATGCACAATACAATTGCTCACCACTCTCCAACTAATACCCAGCCCAACCCGAGCAGCGATTTGGGCTTTCCAGGTAACTCCCCCCGGATGTTTCCCCCCGGAAACCCAGTTTATATACCGGGTATGACGTGCTGTGGTATGGAATACACCTTTGGCTAGTTTGGGTCAGGTGTCCTGTCTCTGCTCCCTCCTGTTTTCTTGTGCACCTCCTCACTGGCAGAGCATGAGCCAAAAACAGGACATGCACTTACCTTATGCCATTGCAGCTAGAATTCTTATATCCTGGAGCTTATTCTCTTCTCTTTCTGTTCAAAATGGGGCTTTTGTAGCCAGGAATAAAAAACTTTAGGAAACCAGAAGAACAAACACTAACTATACGACTACCATACAGATGAAGAAATTTCAAAGCTGTTGTGTGGTTTTGCATCAATAAATCACTGAGTGAAAGGTGGGAAAAGTTGATACAGCATAATATAAATTGAATTAGTGCCTCTGAACAGTATTATTCATTATAAATAGCAAAAAATTCTGAAACATCTCAAGCCACATAAAGGAAAGAAATCAAAATGTTGTTACATATTAAATTATTTTGGATTAATAACTGCAGTATATTCTGTAATTATTCCAGACTTGTGAGAATCAGCTAGAAAACTTGAAATCCTGCTAGCATCATTTTATACATCTTTGCAAGGAACCTTGAGATGGGTCACATAAGAAAATGAAAAAAAAAAATTGGTATTTCTGGGATTGTGGAATGTTTCTCCAGAATTTGCAGTTGGTTTCTTTTTGGGTTTTTTTTTATTTTTTTGTTTGGTTGGTTGGTTATTTGGTTGTTTTTGGTTTTTGGCTTTTTTTTTTTTGTTTGTTTGTTGTTTTTTTTTTTTTAATTTGGCAATAGAAAGGAAATCCTGTACTCTATCTTAATGATTATCTAGGCAGAATTTTTTTGTTGTACACAGCTGAAGTACCACCTGTAATGCAATATCTTTTACTAAAACAATATATTTTGTAGAACATATTTTTGGAAGATAGTCTTCACAAATCTGTTACTTAGGACAAAAGTAATTTTACCTCATTCGTAGCTCTTTATTCAATTCACTGTCATACTGAAGTCCAGTGAAATTCAATTACTTCTGCTGGGCAAGGATTTTATATACCTACATCAGCATGGCCACAAAAATTGTAGGATGATTGAAATCTGACTTGGAACAGTAATGATTTCCTTTAATAGAACATTCTTTGTTCAAAAGACTCTAAATCATTGTGCAAAGAGCTGCAACCAATCGTCCAAACTGCAGTGAGTAATTACCTACTTGTAGATTTCCTTACATACAAATGTACTGCTCAAATGTTATGAGTAGCCCCAAGGAGAGTACTAAGATTTTCTAATTCTACATACTTTTCTGTGTGCAACGATCTGTTTCACTTTTCTCCATCATTTTCTTATCAAATGTGAATTAAATGGATATTATACTTTTAAATGCAGTGTTTTCTTGTTTTTTCATTTATTGAAATAAAAAAAAGTAATCTTCATTCACACCTAGATGACTGCCTATGTTTTCATGAATAATTAATCAAAAATAAAAATTGAAGAGACATTCTGTTTATAAGCAGCTATATTCCCTGAGTAAGCCAAGCACTTTGCCCTCTTCATCTCTTTTAGAAAATAACACACGACTGAAAAGGAACACATATAATGACCCTTTACTGCAGTTTTACTATTTTTCTAGTACATCCTCCCAGTCAAAAGCCCTTTCTTCGAAGTGCTAGTTTTGAACACTCATTTATCAGAATTTTAGTAACAGGACTCTCCCTCCAAAATCACTGCATGAAAATTTGTTAAAAAAGGATCTGTTTCCTACTAATGAAATCAGTGCCCAAAATATATATTGTTCCTGCCATCAAGGGGAAAATACAACTGAAAAGAATTAACATAGCATGTGGGTAAGAAGAAAATGCAATAGCAGATACTGTATAAAAAGAGTCACAAATAGCAAAATCAGAATAGCCATCATTAAAGCAGAGTTCTCTATCTCCATGAACACCAGCAACCTATGCAATCTATCTCACACTGTTCTACCAGCAGGTCTCAATTCTGGCTCAGAAGGCACATCATCAGCTCAAAGAGAATGAAGCTATTTCTATGCAGTCCTTGGTCTGTCTGGTGAAATTGGTAAGGAGGGTATCACTGAGTACTTGTTAGAACTGTGGGGATGGGAACACCTGCTTGAAATAATTCAAGCCTACAGCACATCTTCATCTTGAATGTGTGCTGAACTGAACCAGTGACCTAGAACTAGAATACTCTGATAAAGAAGTAGCTGCCTGAGAGGGTTCCATGGTTCAAAGAAAAGTAATAAAAAATGATGGCAGGAAAGAAACCAGAATACAACTAAGTGAATTTTATTATGAGAAGGTTTCTTAATATGTGACATAACCATCTATTGCTCACATGCACAATAGATATTGGTCCACGCAAGGGTGTAAGAGAAACTGCCACCAGCAGCAGCAGCAGGGTTACTTTTTAAGAGTGAGAATTCTCACCTTTAAACAAATATTTAATTTCATTTCTACATAAAGAATTCAAAGCCATATTTTATGACTTGACCTGCCCAATAGATTTCTTGTGACGTTGAAATTAACAAGTGAGGTCATTATCAGTGAGACTTAATATAGAACATATAGTTGTACTAGTGTAAGCTTAAAGTATGAACTCATAAATAATAATTTCAATATGTATAGTATAAAACAAGGCAGTGCATGAAGACAAAAAGTATTGTATACTTACATCTTTTACCATTATAACTTACTGTAGTCCTTTGCTCCTTTGTTTAAAATCCTGATTAGTATTTTAGGCATATCTACTTGAGCAAAGGCAGGCAAATCTGATTTACTCTTTGTTGTATATAAACCCATATAGATAAAACAGTGTGTTTTACACCTGAGCTTATAAAATCTGCAAAGCTGAAAGCTGTACAAGTCCAACATAATACCTCACTGGTATTGTCATGACTTTTAAGCTAGAATTGTCTTCTATATAATATCCTCAGAACACAATTCAGAAGAACCCACATGCAGCCTACTGGCAAAAGTTCTGATGGCTTTTCATGACTGTAAAGACACTGTGTGCAATTTCAATGTGATTTATATATTTGAATCCCCCAGTTTTAAAAAGAAAAAATAAAAAAAAAAAAATAGCTTTTCTTGATACTCTTGTAGACAACCAAGAATATTATCAATGCAAAATCTGGATACCACCTTTGGCCCGGTTTTTATCATCTGCTGTGTTTCTGTCATTCAATATATTTTGAAAAAAATCTCTTTGACTGATTTTTATTGTCCTTGTACTCCTCAATGTACTTTTAAAACCATAAGTATTCTCTAGCTATTTCTCCATCCCATTCTACTTTGCCCATTTCCGTTTCAGAAAGCAAATTAAAATTGCATCATGGAATATTAAATACAAAGGGGCTTTCAAGGTAGTGGATCCCTTCATCCTCTCATTACAGCTCATAATAGATCGG
>JBCJKH010032915.1:0-15937 GCA_039877255.1 Loriculus beryllinus
GTCTTGAACACTGCCAGGGATGGAGCATTCACAACTTCCATGGGCAACCCATTCCAGTGCCTCATCACCCTAACAGGAAAGAATTTCTACCTTATATCCAATCTAAACTTCCCCTGTTTAAGTTTAAACCCGTTACCCTTTGTCCTGTCACTACAGTCCCTAATGAAGAGTCCCTCCCTAGCATCCTTATAGGTTGGACGAGGCTTGGAGCAACCTGGTCTAGCGGAAGGCATCCCTGCCCATGGCAGAGGGCTGGAACTGGATGATCTTTAAGGTCCTTTCCATCTCAAACAATTCCATGTTTCTTCAAACTCCGATTACTTCCTTCTCTTTAATCATATGGAGGGAAAAACATTTTCCAAGTAATGGATTTTATTCAATTTATATCTATAATATTTTTTCCAGTTTCTTCACACATAGTAAAGGGAAAAAATACGAAAAGTTGCTTTGCTGCATTTTTATGTATCAGCTTTGCATTCTCTTCGCTGTTTTTAATTTCCCTTGGTTCTTTTTTTAGTAGCTTTTGGTACACCTTTTTTTCCATCTTTTGTTTGGAGGGTAAGACGGCTACACAACATTCAAGGTGAGGATGTCTTATTGACTTCTGTTGTGACCAAACAATGTTTATGTCTATGCTTTACTGTGATCTAACTCTAGGAGGGATGAGGGGAAAGGAAAAAAATAAAAGGGAAGAAAAATAGAGAAAGGAGGCTTGCTTTATTTTCAGAAGGTTAAATATTAGCTGCTGCCAATGGACAAGGCAGGAGCCGTGGGGCAGACTTTGAGAAATCGCCATTTACACTATTGAGAATCTGGCTTCCTCTTTGTGACCTCTAATTACTGCAGAGCACCTTTGAAACTTCACAATATGATTTGGAATTTGAGCTACACTTGGCATACTAGCACTATCACTGCATTTTGCTTCCTTTTTCCCCCCCAGTGGATTTTCATCTCACAGACAGACAGGAAAGCAGGAGAAGTGAGGGGAGGAAAAGGAAAAAAAGATGTTTTTAATTCTACTTCTGTATGTGGCTACAGAAATCTCTCAAGCTAGACACAGCACAGACTGAAAAAGAAGTGGGAAGAGATTATTAGGAGCCTGGAAAGTGGGGAATGCAGTTGGTGGTCAGGTGAAGGCTGATTTGGAGGATAAACAACTTACGTGTTATCAGCACAGGAGACAGAACAGTAGCCCCCTACACCAAGAGGCGATTAAAAAGCAACAATAGCCTTTTCTGTACACCACAGGCCAATCTGCTAGCGGTATGGAAAGCTGAGAAGCTGCTTAGAGCTGATGTTTGTTTAATTCTTACCTGCACCTACTTTGACTGTGTAAATGACATGGTGCTTTTCAGAACATATGCATATGCTTTCCATGTGGCATCGTTTCGTGAAAGATTTGCTGCGAGTATAAAAACATCTCTCCCCCATCCCCGACAGCATTGTGGCTCAGAAAAGAATGAGGGAAAATGGTTGTATTTTGTTTGAGGGGTGGTGTTGTTTTATTTGGTTTGGGGGGTTTGTTTTGTTAGGGTTTTTTTCTTTCCTTTTAGAATCAATTGTAATGAGGAACTGATGATAATCATGAGTGTGTAACACAAAATAAAGGCCAAAGCAAAACTGGCCTCTTTTGCCGACACAGTATTTCAGTTAGGAAACATTGGCTCAGTTTAGACCAAAGATAATTAATGCTCTTGATGAATCAGTGCAGCAGAATTCCTATTTTGGAAGAAAGAGAGGGATGAAGGAGCAGTCCAGGCAGGTTGTCAGGACATTCAAACAAGAGTTAGGAGATGGGGTTTTTTTTGCTGCTATTTTTTCAATGTGTCCTTGAGCCATCCATTTATCCTTTTCTCTTTCCCTTTTGCCTCTAGGCAACATTTTATCTGCCACCAATTCTTTACAGGTAGGGACTGGTTTCCAGCAATGTTCCTGACTGCTTCAAAAGAAACATGAAAAGACACTTTCTGAAAGTCCTTAGCACACTGAGAATTGGAAAACTGGGCTCTGTAAGCAGGACTAGAGCTGAGCTTCTTTCGAATATACCCTTAAACAAGAACAGCATCTTTCTGTGTGCTCCTTTACAGCACCTTAGCAAGACTGTGACTCAATTGCTTCTGTATACATACAGTCAATACCATAATAATGAGATGGGTTATTTAGCAAACTCTGCTTACCTGACACAATATATCCTGACATTACCCAGACTGTTGTAAGCCATCCATAGCAAATTCTCTCTTTTTTTTCTGATATTATTTGTTGGTAGGTAATCTGGATCAGTATCTGGTTTACAGTCTCAAACTGGGTCACTTACTACAATTGCAATACTACACTAATAAGATAATTTAGGGACACAGGGATATTGATACAATGACATTAGAACTCTATTATAGTGTCAGATACCACATTCCTCCTGAAGTTTTTGATCTTCATTGCAAAATATATTTTGATTTCACATATTGGAAGGCTGATCCAGACCTTCACTACACTGCTAATTAGAAAGAAACCCAAAGCTTATTCTTACTCACAGTACATCTCTATGTATTTGTTTTTGTTACAGGTTTATCTTTTTGCTAAAACGGCATTTCTCTTTCTTCATGTATATATTCCCCTGATGCACATGCAGAGGAGGATCATAATTATCTTCATAATTATTTTTCTATCTTTTTTTTTTCATAATGTTATACTACCAGAGTAAAGGCTTCATAGCATACCTGGGTTCAGAAAATCAGTACAAACATCTACCCCACTGGTATAATATCAAATTGAGATGGAGTTGTAGTTTAAGACAGATGCAGATGGAAGCAAACCAGTTGCATTAACTTTCCACTTAACATGGCTGGAGATGTGGAGATTTATACCTCATGCCTCCTGCTAAATCCGGTCATGGTAAACCCATTGGCCAGAAGGCCAATGAAGGCAAGGACAAACTCGTTATCATGGTCTCAATTCTTCTCTGAAATCTTTGGACACATTTTTGACCCTTCTTGGGTCTTTTTGCTGTCTTCTTTTATGTAGAGTTAGGAATAATTTACAGCCCCTGAGCATACATTTATAAAAACCAGAAGTTACATCAAAACCTTTTCCTATGTAAGTTTTAATTTGCTGGCTTCATCTAAAGTCTGGGATGTTGGGAAAATATACTATCTTTAAAATAGTTTCTCATCTCTTGCTGGAAGAGTTTCCGATTTATACTGTATAGAAGAAAAAGCACTAGTTCTCGTATTTGATCAAGATCCATCAATATGGAAACAGAAGGGCTTACTGTAATCTCGATTGTTCAGATTTTAACAAGTTACTCCTGCTATAGACTAGTGTAAGGTCAGACTCATTCCTGACATGATTTTATATAAAGCATGTTAATTCCTCTGGATTGAAAGGTACTAAATACATATTCACTGTAATATTGTGTTGAGATGGTGGAATTTTGCTGTTCCATTTGCAAGTCAGTTTTAAAAGTGTGGCTGGATAGGCTCCTTAGCTGTGCAGGCAGAAAGCTCTGAGCTCTCAGAGGGTCTTTTGTTTGATAAACAGGGAAGACCAAGAAATCTTGCTGCTGCTTTCTTTGCAGTCACAGCATTTCTCAGACTGCAGACTTTTAAAATGCAAATTATTATATATTAATTATTGCACATTGTCTTTTCTAGCTGAATAATTGATTTCTCATTCCAGGTGTTCTGCTGACTGTAGTTTATAGTTACAGCACAATTCACGGGCTGCTCACTGTTGCTTTCCTATGCGCATTGCACAATGGCTTGAATTCTGTTTCTTTCTGGTTTTGTGCGGTTTTGTTTCTATAAGCACTTCTCAATCAAAAGAATTTTTAAGGATTGCATAGTGAAATAATTACATGAATCAGAGTTTGGCCTCTGGTAACCTTATCATCCATTGGATTCAGTCACTGCTGACATTCATAAGGTCCCCCTTCTGTCACTAAGTCCTGGTGCAGAAGAGGAAATGGTCCGTGTCACACACATACATGCAAACATGCGTTCTCCCTGGTTTTCAAAAGTCATTTAATTTTTCTTTACAATCAGCTTAATGAACAAGTTCTTTCCAACTGAAGTAACTAAACATGTGATGGTGTAAGTATTTTCATGTGTCTTGCTAAGAAAAATCTATGGTTTGCTGGTTAGTTGTTTTCTTTCTAATTATTTAATCTAGTAATGCTAGAAACTAAAGCATCTGATACCTTATATATCCTACTCCTTTCTGTGAGCCAGACTCCATGGCAAATGCCTGTGATATTCTGATGCTTTGTTTCATCTAAGTTGTCATCATCTATTACACTATCATCTCTGTCTTATGGGTACTTTACTGAAACAAGAAATTCCTGCCATTAACATAAAGAGCTGAAGTCTAGCGACTTGATTGTCTCAAGAGTTGACTTGGAGCATTTATATATGGGAAACTTCTGATTTTCTGGCAAAATATTTCCTTTTTCGATTTTTATTTGTTCTGTTTCTTCAGGAAAAAAATAAGATATTTTACTCATAAGCATATACTTTTACACATTCTAAAAATGTTGTTTACTTTAAATAAGATGGGAAAATGTTAATTTAAAATGCATTATTAGAACTATAGCTCACTTGATTCAGTGGCAAATATGCATTGATACTTGAGGTGTTAAGGAACTGCTCAGTCAATCATATAGCTGCTATACTTTCTTATTAAGGAATAACAGAGAATGTGAACTTCATCCTATTGACTTTTCCCCATCCTCAGAAATACTTACATACTTATTGACTTTTCACCCATCCTCAGAAATACTTACATACTAGGGTCTTTGCAGGAATTGCTCAGTTCTTATCTCTAAAAAGTAAACAGTACTGCTTATAAACTACTCATTAGAAAAGTTTTAATTAAAACAGAAACACTCTGATGCCCTCCCACTTTCTCTCAGGTGCTCTGAATGCTATGCATGATTTCATACCAGCCTACTACAACTACTACTGAAGTGGATCCCTTTTTAAAACTAAGAAATCTCGGAGGAAGCTTGTGCTATGGGGAACTACTGCTGAAACAGAGCAAAGCAGGGTTAGTAAAATAAAGGCACCAAACACAAAACGGGGCTGCAAAGCAAATACACTTGTCATGGTTTACTTGCAGTCTCTCTGAGGTGTTGAAGCTGAGTTAGGAGTGGCCACATTAGCCATTCCATCAAGGTCAAGAATCCGGAATGAGTTGCTATGGGAAACAAATTACTGAGGTGTCAGCTGGAGCTGAAGGTTCAGATATGAAGGAATTTTACCCATTATATGCTTGAAAGATTTCCGGAACAACATAGGCTGGAAAAGAGCATACTGGTAATAACAAGACCAGGAAAGCAGATGTTTCATTGACCTTTGCTCTATGCATTTGGACTACCCATTTGCCAGCATGTTGAATGGACCAGAAAGGAATTGCAAATAGGGTTTGCTCTCCTGAGGCAATAATAAATAAATAAATACTTAAAATTTCAGATATTATGTGGTTTTTATACAAAAATATGCAAAACAAACTCAAAGGCTTATGAAAGCACCTGGGACTCATGCCCTGTTATGAGAGAGGAGGATAGACAGTTGTGATTTTATTATGGCATTGGTTTCAGTTGGAGGAATTGAAAGACAGTGAAAAGACAAACTAACCCAATAGTTAGGTAGAAACCCACCCAAAACCCAGTTTCATTGTCTCTGTTCACTTAGTAAATGGTCACTGTAAATGTTAACATAGCTGGAAGTATCTGTAGGAAGAGAATTAGGAGCACTAGACCTTCTATCCAACACTGACATTCTCCTTTTCAAGGCAGTCTGCTACTATTGACCCCGTGAAGCTTACCTCCAGATTTGTAGAAGTTGGAACAGTTTCAGTTTCCATCAAGAAGTAACTTTGACAAATGACAGAATTTATGCTTAATTACACATAGGCTTGTTCAGAAAAGTTTAGGGTAAATCCCTCTGTCCTAGTTTGATACTGCTGATCCTGCTGCTCACTCAGCTTGCAGAAAGTGTTGCTATCACTGAAAGAAGAATGAAACAGCTTGTCTTTATAACATCGTTTATCTAAATTTTCTCATCCATTACACTGTTTTCCATTGCAGAACTTTACACTGTTTATCCAGCAGCAGAAAAGGGACTTGACTTTCTCAACTGAGGTAGAAGAGAAAACATCTGCTCTTGAGACATTTGATGTTGACTACTAGGTAAAAGAAATAAGTATAATTGATTTTCATTAATGAAGAGTTTTTGCTACACAGCAGGTAAAATTCTAGCCTACCATTCCCTTGATTTCAGGCTGTTTTTCCCAGGGCAATCTTTTCCTCTCCCAGTGGTTCCTACTATGGCTTTTTGTTTTGGAGTTCCTGGTTAAATCATAGAATCACAGAATTGTTTGGAGTGGAAGGGACCTTAGGGAATATATAGTTCCAATGACCTGCCATAGGCAGGGACACCTTCCACTAATCTAGGTTGCTCTGAGCTCCATCCAGCCTGGCCTTGAACACTGCTAGGGATGGGGCAGCCACAACTTCCTTGGGTAACCTATGCCAGCCTCACCACCCTCACAGTCTATAGCTGGGACTGGAAGAAAGAATAAGGCATGAACATCTGTTGGTAAGCATCTTGCATCATTTCCACACTCTCTGTAATATTAAAAATCTTGAAAAGAGATATTATTGGATAATTTTCATAGAAATAAGGTAAACAAACCAAACAACCAAAGAGGAGGTCTAAGAATAACAGCAGTTTCTGAGCTACTACAGTACTTCATGGGACTTCACTGGGAATGCTTCAAGCGTTCTTGTACTTGTGTCTGTATCTGTATGCTATAGCCAGGACCTCAGTGCTCAGATGACTCTCAGTATAAACATATAATATCAGGATCAGGAGAGAGATTTTAGACAGGACAAAGGGATGGGCATTATTCTGTAATAAGACATTATTCCTCTCCAAATATATCTCTCTTGCTTTTTCCTTGTGCTACCTGTTGGATTGTAATGATTTAGAGTGAGTAAAAGCTGGATGTTACATTTTATCATGGCAGTGAAAAACCTTTGAAGCTTTGGAAGTTCTTTTTTTAGTTTAGATTAGCTTTTAATGCACTTAAGTATCATGCAGGAACAACAACAAGGCAACACCACTGACAGAACTGTGCCAGAAGATCTGTAAATCAAACCAGGATTAACACATCATCTGACAGCTCTATTGAAAACATCTGCTGTGACCCCTAATTTCACCACTTTTTCAACAGTAGGGATTCTTTTGTGCAATTGCAGCTCAAATGTGAGTTGCCTTCACATTCTCAAGCAGCCTGAGTTGAAGCTACACTAATGAGAACAAGAAGATTTCTAAATGGAGTGACACAGCCTCTGGCTGCTGTAGAAGTTGCTGCTGGCATGTTTTCTTTTAAGTCTTTGCTAGTTAGCATCATGGAGAAAGTACAGATATTTCTGGGAAAGCTCTGTAGAAGAACCTGAAAATAATCTCTATCTATTTCAACTGCTGCCCTAAAGAGCAAATGATTGTACATTAAGGATCACTATGAAGCTAGGGATTGCTTTGCCAGTCACTGAAATAGAAACAGGGGAAGTGGGACAGATGTTCAGATAACCACTGCAGCCAGAGCAAAAGTAGGAAAATACCTGAGTTGGAGGACTCAAAGAAATAACAGGAAAGGAGAGAGGCTAAATAGATCAAACTTTCATTGTTGCTTAGGTGAAGGTGGATTAGAAATCACTGGTCAACTAAGAGAAAATGCTTTTGAGAGCTGTGATGTTAAGTGAAAATACTCTAAATGTAAGGAACCTGACTAGCTTTAATATGAAGTTATAAACTGGGCCGATGTCATTGCAAGAGAACTTGAAACTGTTATCAAAGTTACTTTTTCTATATGATTAAATCTGCTGTAAGAAAAGCTAGTGTTACTTCACAGCTTTTCTCCTAGGAAAGCTGGGAAAGTGCTTGATTTATTAAGACATGTTCAGTATTGATATAGCACTGGATTTACCAAAGTACATGCTCATCCCATAGACTATACCTATGTTAGAGGGCACAAACTGAGGCAATGTGGGCTTTATACTGATAGCTTTCAGCTACAAGTAACTAGGGAAAGTCTGTTCTTGTCTGTGCTGCCTTAGGAAGAGACTATAGTGGTTGGTTGCAGTCTAGGAGGCTAGGATCCATAACCTGGGTGCCCCGCCTAGGTTTTTATTATTATCTTTTCCACATTTTTCTTGGACAAAAGCGAAAAATTTTACTTAGCAGGTCTGAAGTTAGGCAGCAGGTGTCAAATGGGAAGAAACAGTGATGGACAGAAGAAAGGCCAAAGAATCAACACTCAGGAATCAGTGTAGTGGGTGGGTGAGATAAAGAGGAAATGTAGGGAGCCAGAGCAGATCCAGTCACACCATATGGCTGGATTTGGGCTAGAAGAAGACTGTATGTGCTCTGGATAGTTTATAGTTAGAATAAAGGCAGTAAATTGCTTGTCCAAAGTCAGATCAGCAACATCTTTCAGGAAAATGGTCTTAATCTCAGCAGTTTGGGGATCATTCAAGTTAACAATAAATCTTGATTGCTTTCAGTGTTCATATTGTCTTTGAACCTATTCTATAATAAGATGTATGTTACTTTCTGCTTTCCTATTTACCCCTCATCAAAAGAACACTCTTTAGTCAGGACAGTACTCATCCCTACATGGGTCTTTCACTAGTCTTATTACTTTATATATTAGGAACATATGTAAACGTGATAATTTCTGTGCTGAAGCAGCTTGGATAGGGTCCATTAAGATCATATCTAGCCTCTGTCACTATTCAATACCAATATCCGTGTACACAAAGCACAAGAAACATCAAGAAAGATGAGGTTACTCAACCATAGAGGAACCTTTGCCTTAACTCTATTAGTCTGTGATTGCCTTTGCAGGATGTAAGAGAATGGTTATGCATATCAAAATGTGAGTTTGGGTTTTTTTATCTGGTTGGTTTTTGCGTTTGGCTTTTCTGGACCCATGGAAATGTAATATGTGATGATCGCTGTGAATATGAAAACTATGAAGTGTGTTTTACTCTGAGAAACACTATCTAAGAAAACTTGTTGCAAACATTCTTCAAGATGCATATTTTTAACAGGGAGGGCTTCTGTGTATAGCAATCTTTACATATACAAGATTTTATATTCTATTTCTCATTTTTGTTTGTTGATCATGAGAGATGAAATAATAAATCACTTTATTGGCAGCCAGAATTTTCTTTCTGCCATCATATCTTCTCATCTTCATGCTTCCTTAAGCTCTGTATACCTCTTCCATGTTACTAGCTTTTCTCTTTAACTATTGTTAGCTGGTTGATTCTTTTAAAATCTGTTTAACAGCAACACACTTATATGAGTGAAGAGTATATTTTTTGAAGCTGTTTATGCTCCTGATTATGTAGATAGATGCCTGCCAGGCTTTTCAGAAACATCTTGAACACAGGAGATTTGCAATTGATCTTAATAAACCTTCAGTACCCACCTAATTTGTAAATTTAATTGGGTGCCAAATGTCTTTGACAGGCTGGCCCAAAGCAATCAGTCATACACACAAGACCAGATGTGACATAACTTTTAGACTAGAATATTACAGCACTCACTATGTCAATACTTCTTTTCATGCAGCCCAGGGTATGATTGGCTTTCTGAGCTGCAAGTGTACGATAGTGTCTTCTGTCCAAATTTTATCTACCAGCATCTGAAGTCCTTCTCTGATGCATTCATCACTCAGCTTGAATGAGGCTGATGATTGCCTCAACTCAAGTAGAGGACCCTGCCTTTGTGTCTTTTGAACTTCATGAAGTTCACATGGCCTCAGTCCTCAAGCCTATTAAAGTGCCTTTGAATGGAATCCCTTCTCTCAAGCAGATCACATGCACAACTCATCTTTGTGTTATCAGCAAAGTTGCTGAGGGTGCACTCAATCCTACTGTCTGCATTATTGATGATGATATTTAGTATTGGTCCGAATACAGACCTTTCAGTGGTAACAGCACTCATTACTGGTTTCAACTTGGACATTGAGTCACATCTTTGGATGCAACCACCTAGCCAATTCCTTATCCATCTAACAGTCCATCCATCAAATCCACATCTCTCCAATTTAGAAGCACAAATATTTGGGGAGACCATACCAAAGACCTTACACAAGTCCAGGCAGATGGCATCCATAAAAACTCTTCCCCTGTCCGCTGATGTAGTCACTCACTGTAGAATGCCACTAGATCATTGATGAACAATTTGCTCTTGGCAAAGCCGTGTTGGCTGTCTCTTATCCACCTCCCTGTCTTCCATATGTTTTGACATACCTTCCAGTAGGATCTGTTCCATGAATTTCTTTCTCCAGGGTTGACTCCCAGTACTTCCAACTGAATTTGTTTCCTCTGAATTTCCTCAGTAGACAAAAAATCAATAAGACATTTTAATCTAGACATGAAAAAAATGCAGTGAGCCCTTCAGAATTTTTTTTAGGTGGTGGAGTTACATCTGCTCTGTTGCTTTGTATCTTTGCTGAGACAACTATCCAGTATTGAATTTAATTAGTTGGTTTTTACATAGCTTACCAGAAATATATGCAGAAGTTAACATCATACATCACTGTAAAACAGCCTGTTTTTCTTACTCCAAATCCTTTAGATACAGGGAATTCAGTAAAATGACATCTTGCAAGATGACAGAACGATTTGCACCAGGGCCATCTTTACTCATTGGAAGTTTATGCGGAGATTCAGAAAGTACTAACAGGTTAACTTCATCCTAACCAGGACTATGAGAAACTGAAAATAAAAGGGTTTTGGGTTTGGTTTGGTTTGGTTTGGTTTTGTCCCTATTCCCCCACCCACTAAGGAATCCTTGGATCACTGTGGAAGCACTGTTTACATGGGTATACTTATGGTGCCTGTTTTTTTGTCTTTGGTTTGTGTGCATATCATATATTTGTTGGAAGATTATCAAGGAGCATTTTTCCTGATGCAACGAAACAACCTCAAGTTGTAAATGACATACAGTTATCACATACTTGGCACAGAAAACCATCGTGACCATTCCCAAGCCTGCTACTAACAAAAGTTATTGTGCTGAGCCCCTGTTCAGAATTGTGGCTAAATGAGGAACCTTCACTAGAATGACTTGTAGCAAGTTGCACATTCTTTATTTGAGTTCAGATTGAATGCTGGGGAAAGAGGAATTAGAGGACTGGCATAAAAAAAGGAAAACTGATGAGGTCAGGTATCCACATTTTCAATTGTTGTTAGTGGGAGACATTTAAGATGTGGGATAATTTAAGGAGTTGTATAAATTAGTTATGGAATTGATATTTTGCTGTTCTGGAAGATTCAAATAATGCCGCTGATTCAGTTTAAAATGACATTTAAGGTACTTTAATGCAATGTTGGCCAAACATTTTGTTGTTTAGCAAGGTCAAAGATGATTTTGTTATACATAATGTACAGAAATATATTATACAAAGGAAAAGCCTATCATGAGTCCAATCTCAATATCTCAATATCACCTCCAATCTCAATAAATGATGATGGATAAGAGACACGAGGAATATAGGTATTTATGCAATAAGCCATGTCATTTCTCTCTTCCTGAATGTGGGAAACAGCTTCACAATGAATTAAGATTTTCCAAGTCTGGAAGAAACTTCTTTCTTTCTCTCTGTGTTTTTGCAGCGCTGTATTATTTTTTTAAAAAAAGTTCATAAAATATTTGGGGGGTATATATGGGGGGAAAAACATTTGAAATAGGTATTTTTCCAACTGAAAACAGTAAATGTTGTCTGGTGCTCAGTGTTAATGATGCAACTGGTTTCACTCAAAAGACCAAGAAGGGCTGATGTCATCAGTCTTAAATTCTCAGAGAAACAAATAGAAAAATAAAAAAGAAAATGAGATCCTAAATAAAAGGGCATTCCTATTGTCTTAATAAACAAAGTGAGCGCATCAGGAAGGTGTAAGTGGGAATATTAAATGTAATATTATTCAGCTGTTAAGTTAAGGCAAAATACCCTGGAAATTCAGAATGACTAAAGAGGTAGAGAAAAGTTTGAGGAGGAAATTGTGGCAACTTTGGCTTTTACATATGTGCCTCACTGTGATGAGAGTATTTATAGAAAGTTGTCTCCCCTACTAGGAAGTGTGACCATAAAGTACTTCAGTAAGAGCAAGTGGTTTCATCCCTCTGATCTGTGGCTAACATCAGGAATATCTGATGAGTTCATTGAATTGCATAATAATGTCATTAGATTTAACACTTCAAACTTTTCAATATAAGACTGTCATAGTGCCACCAGTATTTTAGGATTTTTTAGTTGAATATAACAACTGGAAGAAGTGTTTCCATATCTATAGAGGCAGCAGAGTTTGGCCTTTGAATCAGTGGCAGGAGATGTTTGCTTTGAAATATTTGATTTTTGTACTCTGCAAAATTAAACTGGAATTGGTGAAGGCTGACGAAGTATTTAAATACCTTGAAATATTAACAGCTCCATTGGAAGCAACCATTGAGGATGATTTGGATAGTATGATTATTATTTCATATGGGATCATCTGTCCTTTGATTGCAAAAAGATTGGTGAAATCGGTGTAAAAATATGTGAGCTCTGAAAAAAAAAATGTTATTTTGTCACACATGAAGTCTCTCATTTTCTGTGAGGGTTGAAATTAAGCTTTTATTCCTTTTATACCACCAGATACTTTCAGTAAGTAAAACTTCAGGACATTTAGCTGGAAGGAAAAAGAAAAAAACTACTTCAATCTGATTATCCATTTACAGCTTAACCAATAAAGGTTTTTTTCTTTAAAAAAAAAAAAAAAAAAAAAAACAAAAAACACAGGCAATACCATTTTCCCCCTTATTTATAAAAATAGCAAAAAAAATCCTTACAAGAGACTCAAAACAAAGATGGCACGAGGAATTTTTTTCAAGCTTATTAGTATTGTTATGTAGAGAACAAACCTGTCTTCTTTAAGGGCTGGTATAAATAAGCTTCTTCTCTAATCCTTACCTTCTTCTCACAACATAATAATCAACTATTTTTTCTTTTAACCTGATAAAAGGACAATAGATACAACTACGTAAACAGATTAATTTTAGGGAACAAGAAGGGTACGTAATTTCTTCCTTGCATTCCTGCTAGTCAGTACTGAAATTATACCCCTAAACATTGTTTTTAATGCTCTGATTAAAGTCCTTGAATACAGTACCCTCTTCTATCAGGAAATGATTTCTTTTTTCACATCTCCATTTTCTTGCAGTCAAGCAGGATTCCTTATATCTACCTCTGTGAATTAAGTGTCCTGAATGTCCCAGGTTAAGGTCTTATTATATGAACATCATTAGAGTTTCTGCAACGTGATGAGCTGATCCGGATAGCTCCCGTATTTTCCTTTTTGCATTCTGCCTTTTCTGAGGTGTGCCTAAAAATACAAGTTTGCAAGGAAAGTTAAGTAATTTGGTTGTCTGGAAAACAATGGTGGCCATAAATCCTGTGAGAAGTCAAGGGATTTTTTTCCAGCTATGAATTCCTGCAGAAATTTATATTTTCCTTTTTTTGCTAATAAACACAGCTGTTTCAAGTGTAGGCAAATTCAATCTTAAAATCATGGGTTTCATTTCAGTGTATGGAGAAGAGGTAAAATGGGATATGGTATGATGGCTTAAAAGCAATTCCAGTTTTAATTACTTCGATTTACTACCCCTTAAAGTTCAAATATATTTAAAAAGCAAAAAGAAGACACATTAATCAGAAAAGTGGTCACCTTCTATTAAAGGAAAGGGCGTGTACTCACCAGTTATGGTTTGTAAATTCAATGATCATGAAACAGTTGAGTACTATGCCCTAGCAATAGAATCATAGAATCATAGAATAGTTTGGGTTGGAAAAGACCTTAAGATCAGCCAGTTCCAACCCCCCTGCCATAGGCAGAGACACCCCACACTAAACCATGTCACCTAAGGCTCTGTCCAACCTGGCCTTGAACACCGTCGAAGAGCGAGCATTCACAGCTTCCTTGGGCGTCCCATTCCAGTGCCTCACTACCCTAACAGTAAAGAACTTCTTCTTTATATCAAATCTAAACTTCCCCTGTTTAAGTTTTATGCTTGGTTATTGAAGATTTTTTCTTAATCTTGCATGTGTTTCTCGCTAATGGAAGTAAAAAATTAGCCTGACCAGAAATTTAATGCAATAAACATTATTGGAATAGGAGAACTGTTTTTGGTTTTCATTAAAAGATTCCCATTTTATTGTATTATTGAAAAAATGCAGTGGATTTGTGGAACAGTCATTGCGGATTCAGTAAGTGTTTGACTTCTTTGCACTGAATCATCAGAGTCAAGAGAAGGTAAATGCACTTTCTTTCCCCCAAGCAACAGCTTTTGGATAGCAGAGTAGGAAGGACCAGCAGTCTCACTGCTTTATATACACACAAGAATGGCTCTTAAGTATAAATATGATTCTAAATATGGGTCTTAAGTTAAATTTACTTTGAAATCAGATTATAATTCATATTTCTCTTCTCTAGTTGATGTCTTGAGCTGACATTATTTTTGACCTATAGATATTGAAAAAATACTATTACTTTCTTTTTTTCATTATCTTTTTTTATTATTATTGCTTGCATGGACTCTGTGCTCTTATTTTTTAATACAAAAATCTGGGGAGAAGATGGGGAAAGCAGTGAAATGGTGCCAAAAATGGATATTTTAACAGTTTGGATGACCCCTGATGCTGACATGGAGAAAAGCCTTTCCTTCAGCTTTGTCTCTGCTATGCACCATTCAGAGCTGAAGAGATGCATAGAAATTACCGAAATGGATTAGATCGCTATTTGGGTTCTTACAGTGGTTAGTAAGACTAACAAGGATACATCTGCAGATAACTGGAGCAGTCATTTTCTGTCTGCTTTGATTTTCAACACAAGCTCAAACTCTTATTTAGTGAATATAAGCAACAGAAAAATTGGTTTTTTCACATGAGCCTTTGATGGTTTCTTTAAAGGCCCTGAGGAGTTTGTACATCCTTAGTGAGTTGGAAAATAACCACCCCACAGGGGGAGTAGTTCCATCACAGAAGTAACAGAGATGAAGGATTCCTTCTTGATTTCTATTTCTTGTTTCTCCCTTTTCCTTTCTCCAACGTACATTGGCAGTTCCAAGCGCTCCCTCTCCCAAAGTTTAATGCCAGGTCTCCTCTTCAGCTTGTGTGGTATGATTCCACCAATCTGGCATTGACTCAGCTTTGGTTTTGATCTTTCTAGTTATTAAAAAAATATATATATATCAATTTTCTTGTTACAGCATTTGCATATGCTCATAGAAGAAGAGCAGTCTTTTAAGGGAAATCTGCTTCCATGCCTTAAGCTTTTTCCTTTAGCATGCTTTTCCCTTTCTCCTCTTTAGTCATTTCCAAATGCGCATAAAACAGATGAAAAAATCTCTCCTCTACAACAAACAGCAGAGGTTTTGCAGATGTTTCATTAGATCTTCGAACAAGAAATTCGTGTGTCTGCCCTCTGGATAGCCATGTTTGTAGCTGTCAGTATTTCGAGTTACCCATTTCTCAATGATACATAAATCTAAAATATCTAAAAATATTTATTTATTTATTTATTTAAGCAATTTATATCTCATCTCCTATGATGTTCTGCCCTTGTATGTGAACTTATTCCCTCTTCCATGGGAAAAACCCACCTTTGGGTTGCTAAGTCCTTGGATCTCACATTGATTGTTTGTCAACAAATGGAGCACTGAGGCAGCACTGCTGTAGTAGGACAGCTCTCTAGAGCTCCTATTTACCTTTAAGTGCTACCATTAAATGTAACCCAACCTCCCTCTAACCCACATATTCAACCGAACAAATGCTGGCAGCACTGACAAAAGTCTTAGAAAGCTTGCTGGCTGCCAACCTCATTTCAGTATTG